>CAUYRB010022169.1:0-25739 GCA_963574695.1 Propithecus perrieri | reverse complement strand
ATTTATTTAGTATTATGATTTAAAGCATTTAGAGACATTGAGAATAAAGTGCTTGATTTATTTTTTAAAAACTTATCAAGATTAGTTTGAACAGTGCTTGCCTTCTTGTCATCATATAACTTACAATACGGAGCAAGCATCTGTTCTGTGCCTTGGTAAATTGTGTACTCCTTTCCAAGCTGGGATCAATTTCTGATATTTCATCTCTTGTACTTTCAATGTCATATAATTTCTTCAAGGTTTCCTTTAATGTGAAAATGTTTTCCAGAGTTACTTCCTCTAGGACATATTTATCCTTTAGTTACAACCACTGTCTTCATTTATGTCAATAAATTAGCCTTGATTGAGTAAATAACAAAATAAAGTAATGGCAATAAAGTATACCATTTAAAATATATTTAATATAATAGCAGCAAGGGTGATTATAGCTAATGGATATATGAAATGAACAACAATGACGTTATAGAGATAGGAAGGAGGAATTGTAAATACTCTGCTTCTTATAAGGCACTTGTACCACCCATAAGGCGGTATGTTATTATGTGAAGGAGAACTTGGATTAGTTATGAATGTCTATTGAAACTTTAGGGTAACCATTTTAAAAAGGGGAAAAATGATAATACACTAAGAGAGAAAAAATGGAGTCATAGAAAATGCTTAATTAAAACCAGGGGAGGCAGAAATAACATGGAAGAGTAAAAAAGAAACAAAGAGCAAGGGCAAGAAAAAATGTAACATGCAGAAGATATCAATCCAACTATATTAATGATCACTTTAAATGTCAGAATCGATGGTCTAAATACACTAAAGGTCAGAGACTGTGAGAGTGGATAAGAAACAGAGACCCAACTATATGTTGTCCAGAAAAAAACAATGATTAGGCCACACCAGTGATGTTTGGCCATAACAGGCTCTCCTTACTGATCCCATAGATACAACCTCTCAGCATGGCTGGCTACCACTCCCGGATACTGACATTCAAAGACATCATGTTATGTAGTCATTACAATAGCCACGTCTCCTCACTGGCTGAAAGTATAAGGTATTTCCGAATGTTCTTGGTATAATTAGCCCATTCACCTACAGCTTTATTGACTCCCTTGTAAGATTTCCACCTGAGCCCAGCCTCCCAGAGAGGCCCCACTATAGTGTCCCAGTAGCAAGTCTTGTTTCTCATAATGATGAGCTCCCTGGATTGTGATCTGATTTAGTAACCAAGACCAGCATCTAAAATCCCTACAGAACACAGCACGGCAGGGCCCATATTGATCAAGCCATCGTGTATGCTGCGCAACTGAACATTCACATGGTTTGTGCTACTTGAGAAAATGGTCTGTCCCCTAACTGTTATGTTCTCCACAAGACTATCAGTTAGGTGTATTTAACTCTCAAATACATCTCTGTTTGGATATACCATAAAACTGCCTATAAATATTCTTTGTATACTTTAGGAGAGGAATTAGCTCTAATATTGGGCTACCAGGTCACAAATTGAAACCTCCACAGAGGAATTATCAGTAATACCAGGCTAACAAAAGCATGCCCAAATCCACCTCCCTAGGCCAACAAGTTTCATTCCATCCCCACATATATTGTTACACTTGAAAGAGCAAATCCAGTTCTGACATTCCAAGAAGGCAGCCATAATCTGCTTCCTATCACACCCAGGCAAATGCCTCAGCAGTAGATCATCTTGATGTGTTGCTGCATAGAGTGCAAAAGCTCTCCCGCTTGGCACTATCTTATATTTGGTAGTATTTCTATGTCATCTGGGGAAAAACAGAAGTGCAAACATGCCCTGGAAGGCATAAAATGAAGGAAAACTGGAGCCAGCTACCTGTAGGATGAATTAGCAGGAATATCGCTTCACTTCTGGCCAAATTATCCAGGTGGAGTGTATGGGCAAAGCTAAAATAAAAACAATAGTAGTCTAATCCTCTTTCATGGAGAAAACATGTTTCTTTCAGGACTGGCCTTTAGTTAGCACGAGAACCAAGGAAAACAAGAAAGAGTATTATTCCCTTGCTCTGAAGCACTCTTATGGAAATACAGAATTACCTTGCTCTTGGGACAACGGCCCACATGTGAGCAGCTTCTGTTTGCTATGATCTTCTGATTTTCATTTACTGCCTATTTGATCAACACTTTTCCCCATGGTCAGGTTATCCATTTCTGGCGCGGTGCTTAACCACGGAGCCTGCAATAACAGCAGCCTTGGTAACACTTCTCGGCCCCACCCCTGAGAAGGAGTTGACCCTGCATCTTCCATGTCACTAACATTATCAGAACCATTTTCACAATTCCCTGTAAATTGGTGCCCAGGTGAGGTTATTGCCTACTCTACTGTACCTTAAGAAGTTTAATAGTAGCAATTTGGTGTCAAATTTAAAATTATGAACGTTAGCATTTGTGAATTAATAGTGCTTTGCATGAATATACTTAAGATTGAAACTGGGCCTAGAACTGCTGAATTGGGCAAAAGGAAAGAAACATTTTATGAGGGGGAAGATATACATTTATGTAATTGCATTCTTCCCCACCCCTTCATTCTCACTTTTCTCAACACAATGAAGCTACTTCCTCATCTACTTCCTCTCAGGGTCAGCACAAGGACAGGCTCATCCGCATGACTAGGCCAACCCTTCGAACGTCTTTGCACCGCCTGCTTACGCAGCCCGCGTTTCAGTGGCTCATTCCAGCTTCCCGAGAGACAGCTGCTCTGAGGGTGGCAGGGACGGGATATGTTCATGTAGTGTTATGTTTTGTTAACTGTTTTTTGTTTGTTTTTGTTTTTTATCAAACAAGTAACCTCACATTAAAGAATTTACTGTTTCAAACCTTTAATTTTATTCTCTGAGAGTCCCTGCATTACAAGATAATTAAGATACAGGTAAGAATAAGTGTTCATTTCAGGTAACACCCACGTGTAACGCCTCAAAGTCAAAAAGACCAGCAATGCACCTAAACTTTTTTCTGAGGAACTGTACCCACAGCTATTTTCAAGCATTCATTTCCTGTCGGTGATGGGTGTCCTTTCTCATCACATTTGTAGTTTCTCTGATGCAGGAGAAACGTGTCGCCTTTGTGCCCACTGATGAGTGGCCTAGGCAGCCGCCTGCCTACGTCGTTTCCGAACTCAGACACTTCAGGAAACAGACTAAGGCATCTGAGCCAGCAATTGGGCTTGGGTTCTGGTTTGTTGGCTCAAATTTTAATAAACTACACCCATTAAATTATCCTGATACACCTCCCTGAATATTGAGTGTTATGAAAATATTCCAGGGAAATTGACACAAAGGAACATATGAGCAGCCTCCTTTGACTGAACGAAACTTAGGTAAGAAATGCCAACGAAGGGTCAGTATTATTGCAATGAGAGGAAAAATGATGAGGCAGCTAAAGAATCTTGCAGAATACTAATGTCTTTTGACATCTCTCGCAAGTCTAAGACGGGCTATACCATGTCCTCCCTGACAAGCTCAGTCTCTGCTCGAGCCGCACGGGCTGCAGTCGAGCACCAGTCTGCAGAGGCAGCTGCGGGCACAGCCACCTCACGGGCAAAGCCAATATTTTGTGAGAAGCCTGAAGGAAGTATTTTTGTCTAAAGCCTAACAAGCATCAGTTCCACAGAATTTGATTAAAAATATCTATTTATGTCAACCTTTAAAATAATAGTGAAAAGATAATAGATTTATGAAATAATCTCAAAAATACATCATTCCTTTCAGAATTAAGTAGAACTATCAAATTGGATGTAGGTAAATTGCAAAAGAATTATGTCTAAATTTCTAACATCCACAGAACTGAACATAAACAAGATTATGATGGTTTTTATTATCTGTATAAGAATTAATTAGAAAAATGTGGAATGAGTATTAGTTAGGATTGAGGTAAACTTCATATATCTGAAAACTCCAAATAACCGTGGTTTAAACAAGATAGTAATTTTTTTCTCCTATGAAAGAATTTGGAAAGTAGGCCATCCAAGAACACGTATGGCAACTCCACACAATCCTCCTAGAAGCAAGCTCCAAATTTCTGTCCCACCGTCCTCAGGATACAACCACCATTCTCAATTGTCCTCATGGTCCAACAAGGTTACTGGGGACCCAGTCACAGTATCAGCATTCCAGGCAGTGGGAAAGAGGAATGAAGAACAAGCCAAAGGACTTCAGGAAGCTTACCTTGACATCCCACAGAAAAATTTTGCTTAAGTACCCTTGCTATTACTTAGAAACAAGGCCACACCTTGGAGGAAGTGTGTAATTTCTTAATGGGAGGGCAGTACGCTAATGTTAGGGTTTTATGAGTTAAGAAGGAGGGGGAGACAGTTTTTGGGGAAACTAGCAGTCCCATCCATAGAAAGTAAATAAACATATTTATTATTGTGGTAATTGTTAAGAACACAAACTTTGGGGTTAGACAATGTAATACCAAGATTAGAAAGATGGACAAGTTATTAATGCTCTCTGTGCCCTATTTTCTAATTGTTTAAAATGAGAGGAATAATATCTACCTACATGACTGTTTGACAACTAAATAAAATGTATTTATGCATTACTGGATTTAATTTGCTATTATTTTGTTGAGGATAGTTGTGTCTAAAGTCTTGAGAGATACTGGTCTGTAGTTTTCTCTTTTTGTACTCTAATTTGCATGTCAGGGTAATACTAGCCTCATAAAATGAGTTGGGAAGTGTTTCCTTATCTTCTACTCTATGGAAGACATTTTATAAAACTGGTGTTCTTCCTTAAAATTTTAGCACAATTCTTCGGTAAAACCATCTGGCTCTGGAAACTTTTTTTAGGAGCTTTTAAATTATGAATCCAATTTCTTTTATAGTTATAGGTCTATTCAGCTTGCCTGTTTCATCTTTATTGAATGTTAGTAGTTTGTAGGTTTTGAGGAATTTCTTCTAAGGTAGGAATTTATGAGAGAAAAGTTGTTTGTAGTATTTATTTATTATATTTTTATTGGCTACAGGACCTATAGTGGTATCCGTGTATTACTGAAAGCTCGGCCACTTGTCCATGAGGCAGAAGCCAAATGAGGACAAGTGGTTTGAGGAGGAAGGAAAGAGCGTTTACCTTGCAAGGGAGGAATTATGGTAGATCTTCTCGTCTCAAAATCCCAAATTTCCTGACCATAGGCAGAAACACAGAGCTTTTAAAGGGAGGGTTCTCAGCTTCAGGCAATGACTGTAGTTAACTACACTAATGTCCCATCTCTGCCAAAGACAAAAGCCTGTGAACTCTGCCAGTCGCACACCTGGGGGCTGGAGCCACCTGGGAGTTGTAACAAAAGGCTTAACCTGCCTCAGGGATGCAGGCCAGGCTGCAGCTCCCAAAAGAGTGGGGGAAGATTTAAGGAGACAGAAAATCTTTCTGCGCTTTCTTTTTTCAGGCCATTCGCTCTGTTACACCGTTTCACTCTTAATACTGATGACTGTTGTCTTCTCCCTTTTTATCTTTCTTCATCTTTCTAGAAGTTAGTCAATCTTACAGATTTTTCCAAAGAAGTACTTCTGTTTCATTAATTTTCTCTATCAATTTTATTCTCTCATGATTTTATCTTTAATATTTCCTTCTTTCTGTTTACTTTGGATTCAATTTTCTCTTCTTTTTCTAGTTTATTGACGCAAGAAATTAGATTATGTAGTCAAAACCTTTCCTTCTTTCTAATGTAAGTAATCAATGCCATATGTTTTCTACTCAGCACTGCCTTTTCTAGATCCCACATCTTTTTGTATATTGTATATTCATTTTAATTCAGTTCTATGCACCTTTTCATTTCCTTTGAGATTTTCTCTTTTATCCCTGGATTCTTTGAAAGAATGCAGTTTACTTTCAAGTAATTGGAGATTTTTCTTATCTTTCTGCTATTAATTTCTAGTTTGATTTCATTGTTATCAGGGAGCACACTCTGATTTAAATATTTTTTAAATCGATTGAGGCTGTTTTATGAACAAGAATATGGTCTGAATCTTGATGAATGTTGGACAAGTACTTGAATAAAAATGTGTATTCTGCTAATTTGGGGTGGAATGTTCCATATATGTCGATTAGATCCCATTGGTTGATGGTATTGTTTGGTTCCTCCACATCCTTGCTGATAGTCTACCTAGTATTTTATCAGGTACTGAGTGGGGTGTCAAATTCCCAGTATAATCACAAATTTGTCTTTTCCTCCTTTCAGTTCTGTCAATTCTTCCTTCACATATTCCGTGGCTTATTTTGTGGTTGCATACACACTTAAGATTGCTATGTCTTCTTTTTTTATTGTGCCTTTTATCATTGCATAATTGCTCTCTTTGTCTCTAATAATTTTTTTTGATCTTAAGTCTACTTTATCTGGTATTAATATAGCCATTTATGCATTTTAAATTAATATTTTCGTGGTGCATTTTTCTATCCATTTACTTTCAATCTGTCTATATTTGAAGTGATTGCCTTGGATATAGCATAGAGTTGGGTCACGTTTTGTTTTGCTTTGTTCGATCCACTTTACTAATCTTCACCTTTAATTGGTGTATTTAGACCATTTACATGAGTGGCAATTATTGATATGTGAGGACTCTAATCTTCCATAGTAGCGTTAACTTAAATAATAAGTGGCTGAAAACAAGACAGCCACACTCATTTGAAGTTTATTAAGACAAGATTTTAAGGACACGCCCTGGAAAAGTACAGTCCACAAAGTACTTATTACGGACTGCGCTCTCTGTGGAACAGGTTGAGAACTTTGCATTTAAAGGAAAATGGGAGTGAAGAGGAAAAAGGGAGGGTGAAGGGGGTGAGCAGTGGAGACAATTGATGGTATTCTTGTGGAGTTCCATTTGGTGGCCACTAAATCTACACAAGAGAAGATGAACATTCAAAAGGCGGGTAGAGAAATAGTGGATGTCGTGAATCTTCTCGGTGTGTGTAGAAGAGTGATCAGATCTCTTCCTGATTTGCATCTGTGGAGATAAACTTGTAATCGACATTAGAAGTTCATTCAGGCCACAGTCCTAAGGTTATAATTGACATGCACTCATTTTATAGGGGGTGTATATATTGTAGGGTTTTTTTTTTTTTTTTTTTTTTTAGGGCTGAAGGAAATACGAAATATTTTAATCCAAAATACAATTTTTCGGTCATATTTTGAGACGGCTGCAGGCAAGCAGGAACATGCTGTAAGGCTGTGTTGCAGGGAAGCGGGAGAGATTTGCATCTGCAGAGAATCTCTGCTTTAGCAGCTGGCCCTGCCTGTGTCACCTGGGATGGCTCTGCAGAGAGTCTGGCGCCCTAAGAGGTCTGAATAAAAACATTTCCCTGAGGGCTGTTACCCTGAGGTTAATCTGCACAGCACCACCACCCGCCCAGCCAGGCTTCCTTTCTCCCTCCCACTCCCAGTCCACCAAAAAACCCTGTTTATCACTTTCTAAGCCCCTTCATTTCTTAACAGAGGACCCGCGTGCCTCACTGGGGAGAGGACGGCAGCGCTTGTGTAAGTAGTTCTCAGACTCCATTCTCCCTTTTGGTGTAATGAATTGTGGGGTCCAGAGATTTTTATTTTTCCTTTACATTAGTATTAATTTTTTGCATATACTTCCTCTTTTTTTATTTTGTTTGTTTCTCTTTTCTTAGTTTTCTTCTTTCAGTTTACTTAAACATTATTTAGTATTGCATCTTGATTTATCTATGTTGATTTTAAAGCTATTGTTTTACATAGTCTTATTTGTTGCTCTGAGAAATAAAAATATAAACTATGTTACTCCTCTGCCTACTAGTACTGATGTTTTATCACTTTAAATGAAGTATAAAAACCTTACTTTCATTTAGGGCTCCCTATTTTTAAAATACATTTAAATAAGCTTTTTTTAGGCATCTCCTCTGCATACAGTTAGAACCATACCACCTGTTGTTACAATGTTGCTTCAACCATAAAATAACATTTAAGGAACTCAGAAGGAGAAGGATCATTTAAAATCCTTTAAGATACTAGGAAAATAATTCAAGACCTCTTAAAATAAGAAATAGGCAGTGATCAGGTGTACTTCAGTAGGAGTCAGCCTAGTGCCTGTCATGCTCTCATTCTTCCCCCTTCTGTGTATGGCTTTTGTTCTTCAGGTTTCACATCCCTTTAAGGCCTAGAGGAAGAGAGAATTGACTTTTTGCAACTGGCTCTCAAGTGTGACTCCCAAAATGCCCTCACAACCACCATTGTGTCTTATTGGCTCAGATCTGGCAAATGCCTTTTCTGAACTAACCCTTTTGGCTAAGGAAATTGGAACAATTTAGATTGCCTGGAGAAATCACTGTGTGGCAACAGATGCGAGTTGTCTAATTCAGGTAAATAATCAATGCCCATGTAAAGCAGGACAGAGGATCACTCTCCCTCAAAATAGATAGCTACCAGAAAGAGAACAAGTAGAAGCATTTTGGAGAAATAACCACACTACACATTATAATTCCCAATGAAGGAGCCCAGGAAGTTTCACCCCAAAATATGACTCTTGGTATAAAGCGTATTTTGAATTGCAGGCACCCTTGAGATCAACAAAGCGGTGGAGGGGCTGTCCCTCTGTTTGCATAAACTGGACTGGCCAATCGAAAGGCCAAAGGGTGAACTGACTTCCCTTCCTCTCCTATTATCTCCATATATTGCAGAATGCAACCACACCTGGTCCAAATAATTTAAGACACAATACCTGTCTCTCAGGTTAATTTACAAGTCAATCTGTTTGGTCCATCCATTTAACCCCCAGCAACCATTTATTGCCCCTAAACAGAGTTACCTATACTCCTCATTTCCTCTCCCCTCCAAAAAGACAAGTATAAAAATATCTGAACTTCACTGGGATATTGAGTAATCATTCCATGATTCTCCCCATGCGCATGGTAAATAAACCTTTCTCTTTTTAATCTGCCTTAATTGTGAGTTGATCAGGGGAAATGGCAAGTTTCCCCTCACCCCTACATCAAGCACAGAGATCTAGGAAAAAGAAAAGTTCCGCATTTTCAGGTGTACAGGTGGGTCATTTCTATTTTTCATGCATCTACTACCAGTGTGTGTGGTATCCTGAAACTCTGAGTATACATTACATTTTTCCTAAGAAAGTAGTCCTAACTTGCCTCTGTTTCCTATGCATCTATGATGTGCAAATACACTATAATAAAACATTAGTGTTTTTAACAAAATGGTACATTGATTATCTTTACATGGTTAAATAAAGACAGCATTAGCATACTTAATAATAAAGTGTCAAATATTATTAGATAGGTAAATTATTAAATAATACTTAATTTATTAAATAATGAATCATGGAATATTATTTTTAAATGCCAACAGTTTGATCAACACTCTAACTTCTACTGATTTTAGTAGAGCATGTCTATGAATTTTCGAGATAGTTCACTAATACAACAGATATCAATTTTAAATAACAATAAATAACACAAGAGAAAGTAGGCTGATTCTCAGAGGCAGCAAATAAAATCAGGAAGGCATTTGCTTTGTCTAACAAATAGCCGAAAAGTATCCAACATTTAGCGTTTCATTATGCATGTGTTAGAGAGACATGTCATTTCATAATACAGAATTATGATTAAAAGCCATCTGTTTCTGCTTATGTTTTAGTAAGTTTTCATACTATGAAAACAGCTATTTGTTTCCCAGAATTGACAGCTGGTTTTCTTAAGGTAGATGATTCTTAAATTTGGCATGCCAATTAAGCCACAAGGAGGAACAAAATATAGAATTGTATATACCAGCAAATCCATTGCAAGAAAATAAAATGCAAAATCCAATATATTTCCATACTAATAGAAAGATGAAAATTAGAAGTGCAGGAAATCTTGTTTACAAATAACAAGAATAACATAAGTTTTAGATGATCCACACTTAAAAGATATACCAATATTGATTTTTGAAAACACTCTGCTTAAAAAACAAACAAAAAACCTCCCAGAGTTTATTCAAATCATTTAGTATAGAACTTTTCCTGTTCTCCACCCTGGTGCGAGGAACACCATCACCCCAGACATAAAGGACCTTGAACAAGTTCTTCACCCTCACTTCTCCATTTCGCAAATGGGAAGCTCAGCAAGCGAGTCCATATGAAGAGAGAGAAAGAAAGTCCCGACCACTTGGGCACTAAAACTTTACCTCCAGTGTTCCAGACCATTTATCTCATGAAAATCATTCCGGTAGCGTCTGCACCTGCTCTGCCAACGTTTACCTCCATACAATGGCTCACACTAAGCTCCTTCAGAACGCCAATGGAAATCCTTTTCAATCAAACATTTTCCCTACTCCTACTTTCTATTGAAACCCAACTTAAATGTGGTAAATTCTAAGAAGCTATTCGTGATCACTCACACACTTTATAGAATCCCTCGTCTCTGATCATTGAGATTCACTGTCTATAAATGTATGTAGAGATGATTAATAGTATATTGGTTTCATATTCATTATATACGGTTCACTAACTAGTTCATTTAATTTAACTAACTAATTTAATTTAAGGCAAACTTCTGGAATTAGCTGTCAATTTCACTTCATTAAGGTTTTGGTGAATATTTACGTTCCGTTTTCTGGTTGAGATTAACTTGTGAACTTCTTCTATGCCTCGTGCTAATTTGAACATCGCAACGACTAAGCAAAGAAGCACCAGATCCTGAGATTCCTTCTGTGAAAATGGAGAGCGCCAAGGGCAGATTTACGTGACCGGGAAACATTGCAAGGGTGCTTTCCGATCTGGCTGTGGATTTACGACTCCGTATCTCAGGTGGGTCTTCGGCATCCTACCCTCCACCCCAGAATCCTGGTGAGCTTCCCTAGTAGCTGTCACTCACTGTGCTGCCTGAACGGTTTCACCCCCTTCCTGTCTTCCCCAACCTCCGCCACCCCCTCTCCGTCGTTCCTTCTCATCTGTGAGAAGATGCGAGCTCTAAGACGGAAATTGCCACAACTTTCTGCGGCCCAGCTGCACGCCCCGCTGCTGCTGTGCGAGCGCCGTATCTTGCGCGATCTGCAACAGCCCTTGCACTTGTGAATGGATTCCACCTTCTCCTATCTTCCTAAAGCTCAACTCCTGAACTTACTTCTCTCTCCCGCGACGTCGGCGTCCCTCCGTCCTGACCATCCCGCCAGGATGGAAACGCGAAGTCGTTCGGTTCATTCACAGCGCGCCCTCAACCCCTCACCTTTTCCGTCCGCCGCCCCTTCTCCCTGCTCATTTAATAAAGACATTCTGATCACCGCCTCCTCCTTCTCGTCTCCCACAGACACGCTAAGGAGGGTTTCTGCACCATCGCTGCGCGGAAACGATTCCCATCAAGGCCCCTGGGAGCCTTCCTTTCTTCAAATCCCATGACCTGGTATCTTCTCGCTCTTCGTTTCACAGAGCCCCCCAGCAACGATCGGCACGGTTGGGTCCCCGTCCGGCTGTTCACTGTCCTGCTGGAAACCCTGTTTTCCACTCGGTCTGAGAGAGTGCACCCTTGCCTTCCCGCTGACCCCCCCAGCCTTTCTCAGGCCCCCCTGCTGTCTCCTCCCTTCCCACGTCTAAACGCGGGATCGCCCTGGGCCGGTTCCGCCTGCGCTGCTCTGGTGGCTTCTCGCTGCGTCGTGCTGTCGGTGTGACCGCTGCAAACGTCTGCCTCTGGGCCTTCCCCCGAGGGTGCCATGCCACGTGTGCGACTTTCCGTGGACAATCCCAGTCGCGCCAACATTTACACAAGCAAAGTAAAATATTTGAATCATGACCACCCTCCCCTCAAAAGCTGTTTCCCTTTCCAGTCTTTCCCAACTCAGCGTATGACCGTCTGAGTGACTAGGCCAAGACATAGACACTGTCCTTTATTGTTTACTCCCCCACACACCGACCAGAAAATGTATTTGCAAGATACACCTGGAATGTGGCCACTGTACCCCACGGCTTCTTACTGGCGATACCTTCCGAACAGCTCTCCCTGCTAAGCAGTTCTCCATGTAGCATTCAGAGGACTCTTTCTAAAATGCAGAAAAGACTCTTTTGCTCTAACCCTCCTTTGGCTTTTAATAATACTGAGAAAATAATCGAATTTTTTACACCCATGATGATCTACCCTCTGCTTTCCTCCCCAGTCTCAACTTCTCTTCTTCCCCTTATCTCCTCCAATCAAAATATAAGAGATTTTTTGTTCATCCTCAAATTTTATATATACTTGCACTCTGGCAATTCCACCTTTAGAAATCTTTTGAAATAAAAAAACAAAACAGATGATAATGTTGGATTTATAAACATATCCATTATGGTACTGTTAATGATAATAATATGAAACATTGAAATGACATAAACGATGTGAAATTTGCTTTATAGAGTATCACACATGGAGTAAATGAAATAATAAATTCAGGAGAAAACTTATGGAAATGAAAATGTACACTATATACTATTAAGTGAAAAAACCTTATAAAATATTTTATGAAGTATAATCCTGAATCTATTAAGAATGTAAATAAGCAAACATGGATGAAAAATAGAATATATACATTACTGTGTGAACAGTAATATTAATCATTTTAATATTGGAGAAAAGTTAACTTTTACTTTTTTATTTGAGCTTCTTTGTTTAATTAAATTTTCTCTATAATTACATGGATTGCTTGGGAAATAAAGAATATGTATAACTCTAAAATATTGAGAATTATAGCGACAAGGAGATTCTGAAAACAAAGCCACTTGATCCAGCCCTCATTTCCTGAACTGTGAAATACACGTGACTTGCCTGTGCAAAGCATACTAGGACCTAGGGTGACAGTGTGCGACACTTTGGGTTCCGTCAGGGTTCAGCAGAGAGGCCTGGTGTGTGGGTCCATCCATCAGTGCAGAAGCCTAACAGTGAGAACTGGACAGAAGTTGATATTACAGAGATCTGTGTTTTCTGATACCTGGGGACGTCATAGAAGAAGATAAATATTGATCATTCTGGGTTCCCGGACTCCCAAAAGGCAAAAGTAAAAGGGCAGTGTCCTCTGAAACTTCCAAAAGGTAGGACTAGGGACATGGTGGAACGAAGACACTTTCTTCAAGGACCTCAACGCAGGAGTGTAACCTGCCTTCAGTCCCCCAGCGCAGGGACAGCAGCGGGCATCGTATACCCACGGGATTCCTGCTATTGTTAGTAGAATGCTGAAGCCAGCTTGCCTGAGCACACGTACGCTAACAGTGGAGGAGCAAAGTGGCCACCTCAGGAGGATTCGCTAGGATTTACAGCCAATCAGCACAAAGGATCAGAACAATAGGACTTAGATTTTTTAAAAGTGAATTAAATTATTCAACTTGTAAGTACAGCAACAAAAAAGAGAAAGAAAGGAAAAACATTTAAAAAGACAATGAACCAAGAAAGTTTTTAAATTGCATTGATACCTTTCTATTGCTACGTAACAATAGAAACGTTGCAGCTTAAAAAGCACACATTTGCTTTCTCGCAGTTTCCGTGAATTAGGAGTCTGGGTTTGGAGTGCTGGTCCTCTGTTCATGGTCTACAGACTGCAGCGAAGGTGACTGCTGAGCCGTATTCTCATCTGGAGTTGCAGCCGCTTCCCAGCACATTAAGGTTATGGGCAAAATCTGTTTTCTCACAGGTGTAGAATTTAAGGCTACACTGCTAGCCGGCTGTTGGCTAGAGGCTGCTCCTGGTTCTCGCCATGGGACCTCTCCAACATGGCACATTGCTTCTTTGGAACACAAGGAGTGACATCCATCACCACTGTCATATTCTACTGCTTCGAAATAAGCCCCAGGTCCTGCCCACATGCAAAGGGCTCTCCCTTTGTACAGGAAGTGAATATCAGATGGCAGAGATTATTGGCTATTACCTTACGGTCAGTCTGCCTCTCAAACTGAATCGCAAAAAAGTAACTAAATTAAAGAAAATGGCTCATTATTGTGACCTAAAATGATAAAGAAATATATCAAATCAGAGAGCAAAAATTAAGAGATTAAAACCATGAGGAGAAAGATAAGGAAACTGAGTGATGAATCTGGAAGACCTAATGCATAGAAACCTGGGGTCTTAGACGTCAAATGCATGTGCACACACACACGCACACACACACACGCACACACGCGCGCACACAGGCGTACACACACACAGGATAAAGGAAATAGAAGGAAATGGAGACACAGTAATCAAATAAATAATAGAAAATAATTCACGTCATGGAAAATTGTAATAAAAATGTTGAACTCTGAAAAGCAAAGGGGTTCATAGAGTTCCAATCTGTATTGAGAAAAAAATACATATTATGGGATTCTTTTTGAGTATACAAGCAGTCTGTGTTTTCAGTCTTCCTTAAAAGTAGATGTAGTCACATATGAATAATTTTAACTAATAAACTCTGAGAGGTAATAATGCATGCCACTTCTAGGTCTGGCCCATGGAAACTTACGAAAGTTCTTCAAGCTCTGTTTTTACATTCAGGGTAGGTGGGATGGAAACAACCCCAGGGCAACTTTATAAAGTCAGGGAGTGTGATGTCTCCAGTTTTGTTCTTTTTGCTCAAGTTGCTTTGGCCATTTGGGGTCATTTCTGGTTTCATGTGAATTTTAGGGTTGTTTTTTCTGTTTCTGTGAAAAATGTCATTGGAATTTTGGTAGGAATTTCATTGAATCTGTAGATCTAGATCATTTGGCGTAGTATGGATATTTTGACAATATTAATTCTTCCAATTCATGAACATGGGATATTTTTTCCATTTATTTGCATGTTCTTCAATTTATTTCATCACTATTTGATAGTTTTCAGTGTACAGAACTATACTTTCTTAGTTAAATAACTCCCTAAAGTAATGTTTTGATGTAATTGTAAGTAAGATCAATTTCTTGATTTCTTTTTTGAATAGTTCATTGTTAGTATATAGAAATGCTACTGATTTTTGTATGTTTGTTTATGAATGGCCAACGGAAGTATAAAAACAAATGCTCAACATTTCTAATCACCAGGGAAATGCAAATTAAAACCTCAATGAGATATTTCCCAGGCCTTTGGGATGGTGATTATAAAAAAGATGAATGATAACAAGTGTTGGTGAGGATCCAGAGTAAAGAGAACCTTTGAACACTGCTGGTGGGAATGTAGATTAGTCCAGCATTAGTACAGTACATTTGGTGCTGTCGATATTCTGAATTTGGGCCATTTTAATAGATGCGTGGTGGCATCACATTGATGTTTTAATTTGAATTTACCTGATGACATATGATGTGGAACATTCTTTCTGTCCTAATTTGCCATCTGTATATCTTCTTTGGTTCTTCGTCTGTTAGGGTCTTTGGCCCATTTTTTGGTTGGAGTGTTTACATTTTTATTGTTGAATTTTAAGAGTTTTTTTCTATATTTTGACTAACAGTCCTTTATCAGATTTGTTTTTGCACATATTTTCTTCCAGTCTGAAGTTTCTCTTTTCACTCTTTTGGCAGTGCCTCTTGCAGAACAGAAATTTTTATATTAATGAAATCCAGCTTATCAGTTCTTTCTTTCACAGGTCATGGCTTTGGTGTCTTATCTAAAAAGTCATCACCAAACCCAAGGTAATTTAGACTGTCTCTTATGTTATCTTTCAGTTTTATAGCTTTGTGTTTTATATTTAGGTCAGTTATCCATTTTTAGTTAATTTTTTGAAGGATGTAAGGCCTGTGTCTAGATTCCTTTTTTTGCATTTGGATGTCCAGTTGTTCCAGCACTATTTGTTAAAAAGATTGTCTTTGTTTCATATTCTTGCTTTTGCTTCTTTGTCAAAGATTAGTGGAGTGTATTTACTGGGATCTACTTCTGGGCTCTCTATTCTGTTATTTGGATCTAATCATCTATTCTTTCACCAATTCAACACTGTCTTGATTACTGTCACTTCACAGTAAGTCTAGAAGTTGGGTAATGATTGTCCTCCCACTTTAGTTCTTCTCCTTCAGTATTGTGCCATCTATTCTGGGTTTTTTGCCTCTTTATATAAACATTACAATCATTTTGTCAATATCCACAAACTAACTTTCTTAGATTTTTTATTGGGATCACGTAGAATTTATAGATTAAGTTGAGAAGAACTCACATCTTGACAATATTGAGTCTTCCTATTTGTGAACATGGAATATATCTCCATTTATTTAATTCTTTTTTGATACACTTCATCAGAGTTTTGGAGTTTTCCTTGAATAGATATTGTACATATTTTGTTAGACTGGTGTCTAAGTATTTCATTTGGGAGGGGTACTAATATAAATTTTTGTGTTCTTAATTTCAAATTCCACTTATTCATTGCTGTTATGTGGGAAGATGATTGTCTTTCATTTATTAACCTTGTATTCTGCAACCTTACTATAATGACTTATTAGTTCCAGAAGGATTTTTTCCATTCTTTCAGTTTTTCTTCACAGATGATCATGTCTCCTGTAAACAAAGACAGTTTTATTTCTTTCTTACAAATCTATCATATATTTCCTTTTCTTGTCTTATTGCATTAGCTAAGACTTCCAGTACAATGTTGAAAACCAGTAGTGAGAGGAGACATTCTTGCCTTGCTATTGATCTTAGTAGGAAAGTTTCCAATTTTTCACCATTAAGCATAATGTTATCTATAGGTTTTTTGTCGATATCTCTTATCAAGTTGAAGAAGTTCTCCTCTACTGCTAATTTACTTAGAATTTATATCATGAATAAATGTTGAATTTTGTCAAATAATTTTTCTGCATCTACTGATCAGATCGTGTGATTTTTCTTCATTACCCTGTTGACGTAATAAATTGCATTACTTGAGTTTTGAATGCTAAACCAGCCTTGTATGCCTAAAGTAAATCCAATTTGGTCACAGTGTATAATTCTTTTTATACTTTTTTGGGTTCAATTTTCTAATATTTTGTGGATTTTTGCATCTATGTTCATGAGAAACATTGATTTATAGTTTCCTTATAATATCTTTTTCTGATTTTGGTATTAGGGTGAGGCAGGCCTTGTAGAATGAATTAGGAAGTATCCCCTCCACTTCCATCAGAAGAAAGAGGTTGTAGAGGATTGGTATAATTTCTTCTTTAAACTGTTTAGTAGAATTCACCAGTGAATCATTTGGGCTTGATACATCTGTTTGGAAATATTATTAATTATTGATTGAATTTATTTAATACATACCAGCAGATTCAGATTGTCTATTTCTCCTTGTGTGAGTTTTAACAGATTGTATCTTTCAAGGAATTAGTCCATTTCATCTAGGTTACCAAATTTGTGAGCACAAAGTTGTTCACAGTGTTCCTTTATTATCCTTTCATTGTCCATTACTGTCCACTTAATGGAGTGATGTTCCTCCACCATTTCTGATGTCAGTCATTTGTGTTTTCCCCCTTCTTCTCTTAGTCTCCATAGAGGCTTGTTCTTTCCAAAGAACCAGGTTTTGGTTTTTTGATTTTCTTTATTGATTTCCTGTTTTCAATTTCATAGATTTCTGCTATTTTATTACTTCCTTTCTTCTGCCTACTTTGGATATAAGTTGCTCTTCTTTCTCTAATTTCCTAAGGTGGAAGCTTAGATGATTGATTAGAGATAACGAATCCTAGGTTAGTGGGGTTTTTCTCTGCCAATGCTCAAGTATTTCACTTGATTATTTTCTTGCTTACATGATTTCTGAGGAAAAATCAGATGTAATTATTATTTTTGTTTCTTCATAAGTAAGGTGTATTTTTCTCTGGCTTCTTTCAGGATTTATTCTTTACATTTTATTTTCTGTAGTTTTAAGAATAATATGCCTAAGGGTAGAGTTTTTCGACATATATCCTGCTTAATGTTTTCTGCACTTCCTGGATCTTTGGCTTGGTGTCTGACATTAATTTGGGGGAAATCCTCAGTCATCATTTCACATATTTCTTCTATTTCTTTTTCTCTTTCTTCTCTTTCTTGTATTCCCATTACTTGTATGTTACACTTTCTGTAGTTGTCCCATAGCTCTTAAATATTTTGTTCTTTTTTCTTTCGGTCTTTGTACTCTTTGATTTTCAGTTTTAGAAGGTTCTACTGATGTATCTTCAAGGTCAGAAATTCTTTCCGCAACAATGACCAATCTACTAAAAGGCCCATCAAAGATATTTGTTATTTCTGTTATAATGTTTTTGATCTCTAGGTTTTTTTTTTTCATCTTTCTTCAGATGTCCATCTCTCTGCTTACATTGCCCATTTCTTCTTGTATGCTGTCTAGTTTAGCCATTAGAATTCTTAGCATCTTAATCATAATTGTTTTCAATTCCTTATCTGATAATCCCAACATCCTGCCATGTCTGGGTCTGATGCCTGATCTGTCTCTTCAAACTGTGTTTTTTATTTTATTTCATTTTTCCTTTTAGTATGCATTGTAATTTTTTCTTGATTGTCAGATATGATGTACTGTATAAAAGGAACTGTTTCAAATAAGCCTTTAGAAATGCAATGATAAGGTGTGGTGGGGGAGAGGTAGCATTCTATAGTTCCGTAATTAGGTCTGAGTCTTTTAGCGAGTCTCTGCCCCAGGCTGTGACTTTTATAAGTGCTTGTCAGCTTTTTCTCTCTCTCTTTTTCCCTTCTTCCACATGAAAGTCTAGAGTGGGCTGGACTCAGGTATTTCCCTTCTCTCTGGTCAGTTATTATCTGATAATCAGCATGTTAGGTGTGGGGAGTTAGCTACGCTCCCAGCAAAAAATCAGGTCCCTTAGGTAGGGGTCATCGCAAAGGATAAGAAAATAATAGAAAATGGGAAATAATAGAAATAAAAGAATACACAGAGATGAAAGTATAGTTTTATAGATTTATAAAGATAAAAGACAAAAGCGGGGTACTCAAGGGTCCTCATGATATCTCTGTGAATCGCGAGGCCCCGAGTGAAGTTTTACATGGGTATTTATAGGTACAGTGATTGGTTGCCAGGGGTAACAGGTTTACATAATAACAGGTAGCTTGTTTTAAGTTGAAAGAATTTCAAAAGGCTTCTTTAAATCCCTTAACTGACTCTATCTACGTGAACAAATGGTTACGAAATCTTTCAAAGACAAACTTCTAAGTTCTAAGGTAAATTTATCACTTAACAGAAGGGTTAAACAGAGATATAGAGGTTCCACATTTTTTTAGCAAGTAATTGCAAATGGAGACAGGTAGTCAGAAGGTGAGCAGGAACTGTCCCTTGGGCTTATTGTTTTTAGCCACGGGTGTCTGTCTCTCGGGTCGGGCATTCTTTGATCAGCTCTCATCCTGTGGCTCCTAGCAGACCTGCTCTGTCTTTCAAAGCAGGCAAGAATCACAGGTCTGAGATTTGCAGCGGTCACCTTGGAAAGCAGCTACCACTGACCTTTGAGATGCCCCCTGAGGTGAAGCAGCTTTTGATATGCAAACTAACACGTTCACATATTCCTTCAGGACAAAGCCCTGCAAAACTCCTGAGACCATTTGTCTCTAATATAGTTATATTAATTTACCTAGTGACAGTTAGGCTCTAGTTAACTAATTTTGCCTGAGGGTAAAACTTTTTAAGAACCGAGTGTCCCTGCATATCTCAAAATCATTCATTTCCCTTTCCCCCTGCTGGAAGCAAAAGGAGATTTTTCTCTATATTTACTGTGAAAACCTTGTAGAGCTCCTAAAAGTAAAACTCACACAAGTGTAGGAGCTTTTAATTCTCACATTTGTCCATACCTTGTCTACAGCGATTCATCAATTACAGTTCAGGTTTTCTTTTTCCACCACCAGTTTCTACTGCAGTATGTTGTGAGTTTCTCTATCTACTTGTCTGTCTTTCCAATTTGGGGATGGTAGTTTGCTTTATGATCTCACTTCTCCTATGGATCTGAGAAAAGTTATTGATTTTTAATTTTTTTGAGCTCTTTGTTTTGTTATTAGGACAGAGAGGCAACTTCCAAGCTCCTTACATGTGGAAACTGACCAAGTAACTTTTGACATAAATTAAATTTTTATATATATATGACCATATCTTCTTTTCTAAGATTTTTAATAAAAAGTATATAACTTTTTTATATCATCATCTTCTTCAACAACAACAAAACCACATTTCTTAAAAGATTCAGGAAAATAAGCATTTTATACACTTCCCTTATTCTTACACAAAAAATAAAATTTAGGCAACTGAAGCTACTCTTATAGGTAAAACCCACTTTCAATGATCGTATTTGGTAAACTGCAGATTAAACGTCTTATACTTTAAAGCCACAATCTTTTAAACTTTTTAATTTTGTCATTTAAGAACTCAGTCAACAGGTATTTGTGAAGTGCCTACTAAGGAAATGGGTAATATATTAAACTGAGAATGGATAAAAATGAAAAGTGTTGTTTGTTATCATAAAGACTACAGTCTTTTACAGAAGACAGGTGTGGAGAAAAATAATTACACATAAAAAACTTGTTATGTTTGAAATCCATGGGCTTAAGACTCCATCTGTCCATTCCAACTGATTATCTGAACAGAATTAAGATAAGATTTATGGTTGTCCAGGATGCACTTTCACTGATCTTTAGATATTATCTAATTAATGATTACCTTTTACTATAAAAGGCATAAACAGAGGAATATCAGCTGATATGTATACAAATGTCTCTTTTCCTTTTCTTTCTACTTTTTATTAAAGTAGTCATATTGGCAAAGGATGAAATTTTATTGCAAGTAATGGAAGAAAATTATTTCATTTCTGTCATTCATATGACACATTTTAGATTTGCAGCCAAATAAACATAAAACATGCCAGAGTCCAAAGCTCTGTAATGAAATTGAAGGTGAAGAGGAAAAAGCAAAGACAACCTCTACCAGGAAGAAAGACAGGAAAATATCAGCACCTACCAGAGCAGAAATGTCATTAGGAAAAATTTGGCAACAGATATAACCTATAAACTAACCTAGAATAAGGATTAATAGGGTCTTCAGAATTAAATTTCTACCCAATTTAACTCTTTCAGTCTGTCTTTATAGTACATTTTAAGATTCAGTCTTTGAATAAATAATATATACATTTTCAAGCAAAGTCTTTTGCAAGAATTGGCTAGATATTACTTGTTTATATGCACATGAAATGTCTTTTATTAAATTCTAAATAATACATCCTCATTTTTCTATATCCTATTCCTTTATCATCTTCTCACCAAAATGGTTAAATTTCATTCTTTTCTCCCTTCTAAGATATCTTGCTGTCTTACTCTTTTATTATTTTTTTCACTGATTTTTAATCTTCTTTCTTTAATGTATACTTATTTTTACTTCATGCAAGTATTTATGTTCCATTGAAAAAAATAACTGGATAGGGATTGAATAAATGATAGAGACTTAAAAAGTATATTGGTAATTAGATTTGTTGATTATACATACTAAATATTTTTAATTCTACTTTTTTCAGTTTGTTAATTACTTACTGAAAAATATTTGACCTGTTATAGCTCTTGAGACTTCACAGCAAAAGCTACTATTTATTTAGTACCACAAGTTTGCTAAATACCTCTCATTTACTAGATACTTAATAGGCATTAGTGATTCAATTCTTACATTAATCATATAGGATGTACAATTTATGACCATTGTTTAAAATTGGAAATGAGGCTCTGACAAGTTTATCAATCTGTTCGAGTAACACAACTCAGTAGGAAGTTAAAATGTAAACATTCTATCAAGTATATGCTATTCTTTATAATCTATTTTATTTCCACTAGGAAAATATATGCTCTGAATACAACAGTTTTATATGTCCCTCGGAGGAAATTGAGGACTCTGAGATGGTTCCGGGTAAGAATTAGCCAAATTGCAAGCAGAAATGGAAAGAAAACAGGAAATATCAGGAATTGGGTACTATGTGGCTAGAAAAATCAAGTGCTTTTGAAACCTAAGCAGGAGGCCAAATATATTCAGATGGCCTCAAGCTTTTTGTCATTAAATTGAGAGAAATTCTTGAGTTGAGCAAGGAAGTAAAAAAACTAAGCAGCAGTAAGAACTAATTCCAAAAGAGAACTTTGATTTTGGCTACTGGCGTATGAAATTGGGTGGAGGCAATTGATCCAAAGTCTACCGTTTAGGTCAGATCTTCTAGCATCTAGAGCCGGAGGCCAGGATTAAGGTGCTGCTACTTTATCTGGCAGCTGCAAGCCCAGGGTGTGAATGCAATGAAAAGGGAGGTGGGGTGTGCAGAGAGGAAAGCTGGCTGCTGCTTCCAGATGAGCCTCAAAGACACAGTGGATTTCTCAGGAGGGGCTGTAGCCTTACCTCAGAGTAGTCCACAGAAGGGACGGAGGAAGGGCCTGCATCTGCCTGGCTCCCCCCCATCCTGTTTCCTGTTAGTGCAGACTTTCTCATGGCAGGTTGATCCCAGGTTGTGTCCTCAGGCTCCCAGAGAGAGACAGGATGTGCGCCACACGCATTCTGCTGTGGCTGCCCGTCCAAGCCCAGGAATGGAAGGATGACTCAGTGTCCACGGAGTGGCATGTGGGCCGTGAGGGGCTGGGCCTCAACAAGGACCCCAGCCAGCTCAGGAAGCTTGGCAAGGGTAAGGGCAGCGTGGTCTGGGTGCACGTGTGCCACCGCGAAGGTAGCAATAGCAGAAGCTGAAACACCTTCTATGCCTGGACTGATAATGCTGTGAATTTTTAAGTCAAACTAATCTTTATGCTCCCTAACTTGTCCAGGCTATTGGTTTTCTGAGCCTGTCATAACAAATTACTATAAACTGAGTGGCTTAAACAACTTAAATTTATTTTCTTACAGTTCTGGAAACCAGAAGTCCAAATTAAGATGTTGGCAGGACCAGGCCACCTCTGAGGGCTCTAGGAGGGAATCTTCCCCGTCTATTATGACTTCTGCTACCCCCAGGCATTCTCTGCCTTGTGGCTGTATAACTCCAATTTCGGCCTCCATCGTCAGGTCCCCTTCTCCTCTGACTCGCTCAGATAATCCAGGATTATCTCATCTTGAGATCCTTAATCATATATGCAAAGCCCTTTCTCCAAATATGGCTACATTCATGCGTTCCAGGGATTAGGGCATGAACCTGCGTTAGGGGCCAGTATCTAATTCGCTACACCCAGCAACAGGTTGCTAAACGTGTGCAGTCTTCACAAGATGAATGCTCTCCAACACCCACTGCAGACGTGGCCCTGAGTACAAAGGTCAATGAATAATCTTCCAAAAGGCTGAGCCGAAGGTTCTGGAGAACAGGCCAGGGAGTTCCCACACAGCACTAGGAAAGGACAGAAAAGATGCCATCACCAGGGCAGAAAATATGTGCAATCCCTGACCAGCAGGATTTAGTAGTTGCTATGAAGTTGACTTCATGGTGTTTTCCATCCTTTCCTGCTCTTAGTGGGAGTTACGCTGTAAGTAACTCGGGCCTGCTGCACCACTGTGTGTGTGTGGTGGGCGGGAGGATCAGAGAGAAGCAGGTAATCTGCCTTTCATTTAAAAATGATCATGTCCTGGGGAGCTACATACCATCTGATGGAAAGTACAGCACATCGCACACAAAACCTGGATTTAGTGATCGCACTCAAGTTCTCTTGTATGAGTGGAGGGTAAATGTGTGAAAAAGGGAATACAGAACCAACTGGCAAAAATCACTAGTTGTCCACAAAAATGTGTTCTTTTCTTCCTAGAAGCAGAGTCCTAGTTGGAACACAGGCCACATAGACACTACATTTCTCAGCCCCCTTTACTGCGGCCATGTGACTGTTCAAAACCAATGGCGAGTGAACCTGGCGCAGGCCGGCCGAGGCGCGTCCTACAGAGTCCTGCGCGTGCACTCTGCCCTCCCTTCTCGCTCGCTGGAGTAACCAGAAAGACCTAAAAAGATCCATGTTCCAGAGAGAAGGGTCATTGTCAGCCCCTGTCTCGGAATGTGTCTATGTGACAAAGACATTTTTGAGCTGCTCAATGATGCCACCAATTCTTAAATGTGTGAGAAATAAAGAACTTTGTCCTTTGTCTTGTTTTTTTTTCTTTTAAGTCTCTTATTATGGAAGCTCAGCCTTTTACCTTTATTAATATTGATGACAAAAATTTTGGATAGTTCACCTCAATTAAAATAATTTTTTAATACTACTGCAAGACATTATACTAGGTATTGTGGGGAAGAGAAACAAAACAGAGTGACAGGATTAACACTTTAGGGAACTTTTAGGTTATTGCATGTGTCTGGGGAAAGACCAGAACAAATATAGCAGGTGAATAACTAAAATGTGAGCTCTAATATGATAATGTTTCAGAAAATACGTCAAGAAGGGCCAATCGTGTATGGGGAAATCAGAAAACACTTCACAGAAAGAGTGACATTTGGGATGGAAATTTGGCATGGATAAGATGTTGTCAGGTGTAAATCCAGGTGAGAGACAAGGGCAGAGGAGCAGTTTTACATACTCTGGTGAGAAGACTCATAGCAGGCATGTCAAATCTGTGATAAGCACCTAACATGTGCAAAGCATTAGTTCCATCCTGCGGGGAATATAAAAAAATAAGGCTGGTTGTTCTCTCAATGAACTTGCAAATTAGCAAGAACTATGAGGCATCCAGATTTAACAGCACTACAGACAGAATTTAATGGGTACTATGAGTAACATAAAAACCTGTTGGAAAGGAAGAATGCCACAAAATTCTTAACCCTGTCAAGCAGAAATTTATGTTTTTTGTTTTTTGTTTTTTTTTTGCTTGTAAAATGAAAACAGATAATGGAACCTGTGATGTTACTGTTTGAAATGTTAAATGAGGTAAAGACTGAAAAATGCTCATTAGAGCACTGGAAATATGGTAAACACACTGATGTGGACATTGTTATTTTCATAGTTATTGTTCTGTTTTTTGCATTGTATAGATTTTCGATAAGAAGATTTTACATCAATTTTGGAAAAAAGACTAGCTTGCACAAACTGTAAAATCAGGACTATCCAGGGAATATTCAGAGCACAGGGGACAGTTTGCTTTCATTGTGACATGATATAGCAGGGTAGCTGCAGACAGCCTCCCTTGACTAACATGCTAAGGGGTTTGGACATCATTTGATTGGTGTGGAACAGGCTGAGCACTGAATGCATCTGAGCAGGAAAACTCCGAGTTAAAGTTATCCTAAATGTTTTGGCCAGATTGAAACTCAGAGAAACGGAAGTAGGGTAACCCAGATAGGAGGCTATTTTCACAGTGTAGTGAGAAGTAATTAAAGTGTAGAGACAGAGGCACAGCTGTGGGGAAGAAAATGAAGGAAAGAGTTTGAGAAGCATCACAAAAAATAGAATTTAGGCCGGGCGCGGTGGCTCATGCCTGTAATTCTAGCACTCTGGGAGGCCAAGGCGGGTGGATCGCTCAAGGTCAGGAGTTCGAGACCAGCCTGAGCAAGAGCGAGACCCCGTCTCTATTAAAAATAGAAAGAAATTATCTGGACAGCTAAAAATATATATATAGAAAAAATTAGCCAGGCATGGTGGTACATGCCTGTAGTCCTAGCTGCTCGGGAGGCTGAGGCAGGAGGATCCCTTGAGCCCAAGAGTTTGAGGTTGCTGTGAGCTAGGCTGACGCCACGGCACTCACTCTAGCCCGGGCAACAGAGTGAGACTCTGTCTCAAAAAAAAAAAAAAAATAGAATTTATAGAACTTGGCAATTGATTATATATGAAAACTGAAGTTAAAGTACGAAAGAGAACTAAAAAATGCTCTCAGGATTTTGTGTGACTAGGACAATGGAGGCAAAAATAATTTAAAGAAAGGACTAAGCTCAGTCTAGAGTCTTATACCCT
>CAUYRB010022167.1:0-41238 GCA_963574695.1 Propithecus perrieri | reverse complement strand
AAAGAGGTGGATTATGACAATAAAATAATGTACATGTAGCCAGTGCGGCAGATATTTAATAAATCACAATCATTATGGTGATTATTCCAGGGCTGAATCTTGGAGACACAGAGGAATTGAGAATCATCAGATGCATTAGTTCACCAGTGTCAACTCTGCTGAAAAGCAAGAGGAGGAAGAATAGCAAATGAACCAAATCCCACCTGATCACATCGCATTCTTGGGGAGAAACAACAAAAAGGAACCTCTCCAAAAACTTAGCCTCCAAACAAGTTCCCTTGAGCAAAGTTTGAAGGAAGTTGAGTTCATTGGTCCCATAAGAACAATGAGAACCCCTGAGCTCAAACAATCCACCCGCCTCGGCCTCCCGGAGTGCTAGGATTACACCTGTGAGCCCCGGTGCCATCTGAGGTATCCTTGACATACCGAAAAATTTACTTGTCGTATGTGTACAACCGAAAGATTTTTAGTAAATTTATACGGTTGTGCAACCATCACCACGATAACCCTGTTTTTGTTGTTTGCTTTTTAAGAGATGGTGTCTCGAACTCCTGGCCTCAAGCGATTGTCCTGCCCCAGCCTCCCAAGTAGCTGCGTCTACAGGCCTGTGCCACCACACCTGGCCCCATGATCTACTTTAAACTTTTCATCCCCTAGAAAGTTCTTTTGAATGCTCTCAGCCCCTGGCAGCCAGTCAACTACCTTTTGTAACTACAGATTTGCCTTTTCTGGACATTTCACAAAAATTGAATCCTTCAATATGTAGCCTTCTGTGTCTGGCTTCTTTCAGTTAGCACGCTGCCTTGCTTTTGTTTCAGTTTTCAGACAAGGTCTCACTCTGTTGCCCGGGCTGGAATGCAGTGGCGAGATCTTAGCTCACTGCAGCCTTGATTGCCTGGGCTCCAGCCTTCCTCCTGCGTCAGCCTCCCAAGCAGGTGAACCTACAGGTGCCCGACACTGGCCCAGCGCAGTCTCGAACTCCTGGCCCCAAGCAATCCTGCTGCCTTGGGGCTGGGATTACAGGCATTATTGGGGTCCATCCACGTTGTAGCAGGTACCAGCTGCACTTAACAGCACGTTTGTGTTTGGACTAGCTTCATCTCAAGCGCTCCGGCAGCCACGCAGGGCCAGCAGCTGCTGTGCTGGACAGCGCCATTTGATAACCCACCACGCTCGCTCCCACTGCCAGGTTTCTACCATGCCAGCTCCCCTGGTTGGAAACTTCTGCCCCCCGACTCACCCACTCTGACTCCTCATCCTTCTGGCCATGGCTTACATGCCTGAGAGGCCCTGGAACCTTCGGCTAGTAGCCAGGTTACTCTCCATCTCTGCGTTTAGTTTATACTCTTCAGAAAGTTTACAGTTGATTCACTTTTTCACAATGAGAAAATTTATTGGAGGGACGTTTAGAGATCTGGTTGGGAGAGAGAGAAGGAGGAGAAAGGGAGGGGTCACATCCTATAAATGATGCCGAAATAGCACCCAGGGCAGGCACCTGGGAGAGAGATGCAGAGCAGAATCCAGAAGTACAAGGATTCTTTGAGGGTGAGTCCAGATTAGGGAGGGTTGCGGGTGTAAGAGTGAGATTGTGCCTGACGCTGTAAGATTGCTGGCTTTTCCTGGGGCTATGCCATCTTGCACCACCCAGACCTTAATGGCTATCACTGGCACTCATTGCACGCTTATATTGGGACTGAAAAATTTCTAAGCACTAAATGTGGGTTAACTTTTTAAAAATAGTTTAATGTATTTTAATAGCAAACTTATATAGGAATAGCGCAGAAGACAGATGACATGACAAATATGTACTTGAAGCCAGGCACGGTGGCTCAAATGCCTGTAATTCCAACACTTTGGGAGGCTGAGAAGGGAGGATCACTTGAGGCCAGGAATTGGAGACCAGTCTGGGCAACATAGCAGGACCCCATCTCAAAAAGAAAAAGAAAAACACGTACTTGCGTGTAGGACAACTCAGAAAAAATATAGTGAATAGATGGCATCTACTGTGTGATTAAACACGGTACAAATTTAGTTGCTATCAAATTTACTTGTTTAAAAAAAAATCCAAATGCTAGGCCAGGCGCGGTGGCTCACGCCTGTAATCCTAGCACTGTGGGAGGCTGAGGCGGGAGGATCGCTTCAGCTCAGGAGTTGGAGACCAGCCTGAGCAAGAGTGAGACCTTGTCTCTACTAAAAATAGAAAAATTAGCCAGGCATGGTGGCACATGCCTGTAGTCCCAGCTACTTGGGAGGCTGAAATAGGAGGATTGCTTGAGCCCAGGAGTTTGAGGTTGCTGTAAGCTAGGCTGATGCCACTGCATTCTTGCCAGGGCGAGACTCTGTCTCCAAAAAAAAAAAAAAGAGAATTTCAGTTTTGCAAGAAGAAAACATTCTAGAGATTGGCTGCAAGTTTTAGGAATTCTTTTCTGGCTGCAAGTCCTTTATCAGAAATGCGATTTGTCTGTATTTCTCCTAGTCTGTGGCTCATCTTTTCATTTTGTCAATGGTGAATTTTGAAGAATTGTAGCTCTCAATTTTGATAAATTCCAATTTATTAATATGTTTTCTTTTATGGGTAGTGCTTTATGATGTTATATCTAAGAAATCTTTGCCTAAGGCAAGGCCACAAGTACTTTCTCCTATGTTTTGTTTGTTATTTATATATATGAACAAATAGACTGGTCTCAAACTCCTGGCCTCAAGCGATCCTGCCTCAGCCTCCCAAAATGCTGGGATTACAGGTGTGAGCTACTGTGCCTGCCTAGTGTATATAATTTGAGTTTAGACATAAACCAACTCCTGCGATACTATCACCACAAGCAAAGTAATCCATCCATCACTTCCAAGAGTTTCCTGATGTTCCCCCACTGCCAATTTTCTTTTTTCTTGTCTGTGGTAAGAACATTTAACATGAGCTCTACTCTCTCAACACATTTTTTTTTTTTTTTTTTTTGAGACAGAGTCACTCTGTTGCCCGGGCTAGAGTGAGTGCCGTGGCGTCAGCCTAGCTCACAGCAACCTCAAACTCCTGGGCTCAGGAGATCCTACTGCCTCAGCCTCCCGAGTAGCTGGGACTACAGGCGTGCGCCACCATGCCCGGCTAATTTTTCCTATATATTTTTAGTTGTCCCATTAATTTCTTTCTATCTTTAGTAGAGACAGGGTCTTGCTCTTGCTCAGGCTGGTTTCGAACTCCTGAGCTCAAACAATCCGCCCGCCTCGGCCTCCCAGAGTGCTAGGATTACAGGCGTGAGCCACCGTGCCCGGCCGATTTTTGTATTTATTGATGTGTCTTGCTTGCAACAATTATTTTATGTCTAATGATTTTGTATTCCCTCATTCCCTTTGTATTTATAGTTCTGTATGTATACATACAGGAAGAAAGCAAGAGCAGTATGTTTTGTTTTTCCATGTAAATAGAATGATAATTTTAGTTGATTTGAGTTTTTTGTTTTTGTTTTTTTTTTTGCCAGATTATCCTGTCTTAGAACTGTCCACAGTATTCAAGACATCTTCACTCTTCAACTAATTGGAACACTGTTATTTCAGAATGATGTCATCGGTAAGTATTTGATTGTTTTCAACTTCCCCTCCCCATCAACCATGTGGTGTTTCCAACTTTTTGCTATTACAAGCAGATGTGCAGTAAGGCTTTTGTGTGTATATGTTTATTGCCCATTTCTAAATAATGTGTTTGTTTCTATTTCTTGACTTTTTAATTTTGAGCATTTTCTATTGATTTCTCAGGCTTTCTTCCCAAACATTAACTGACTGTCCCAGCAACCTACCTTCCCACTTCCCACCTCCTATCCTCTAGAGAATATGCTATAATTTTGTCTGCATTAACATTTATTGTTCATGTATTTGTAAATTTTAATCACTGCTGAGGAATTTAGCACACTATGAGTATTTTTTTTTTTTTTTTGAGACAGAGCCTCGCTTTTGTTGCCCGGGCTAGAGTGAGTGCTGTGGCGTCAGCCTAGCTCACAGCAACCTCAAACTCCTGGGCTCAAGCGATCCTCCTGCCTCAGCCTCCCGAGTAGCTGGGACTACAGGCATGCGCCACCATGCCCGGCAAATATTTTCCTATATATTTTTAGTTGTCCGATTAATTTCTTTCTATTTTCAGTAGAGACGGGGTCTCGCTCTTGCTCAGGCTGGTTTCGAACTCCTGAGCTCAAACAATCCGCCCGCCTCGGCCTCCCAGAGAGCTAGGATTACAGGCGTGAGCCACCGCGCCCAGCCCGTTTTCTCTTTTTCTATTCAGACTTCCCCTGTATAAAAAACTGGTGCACTCTGGAGGGATGGTCATTTGGAGCATCATCGAAACTTTCCAAGATAAGTCTGCCAATAGTGTTCAAGGCTATGGTTTCCAGGTTAGGAAAAATTCTCATTGGCTGTATTCTTTCTACAGCAATATCATCTGTTCCTCAAAAATGGGTAAGCAGTCACTGGAAGAAGAGGTTGGAGAAAAATCTGGGACAGAATGAGTCTAAGTTAAGAAGCAGGAGAAAAAGAGATGCTAAGGCCACACGTAGGGAGAACTGGGCAGTGCTGGCCGCCCGGAGGACACCAGGGCTGAGATTCAGAGCTCTCCAGGAGGTTCCAGTCCTGCTTGTCATCATCAATTCCCATCTACCCCAATTTTGTTAACCCTGCTGTCCCATTTCTCAGGATAGCACCTTCCCCTTCCCCTTCCCCTTGCCACTGTCTCCTACAGCCTGCCTGTCATCCATTCTGCCTTTTTCTTCTTCAAAGTATCTCTAAGACCCACCCGTTCTTTTTCACTCTCCATCACTTTCCCTCCCAGAGGCTGATCTCTCTCCTCCGCAGTCGGTTCTGTGTACAGTGCTGTGTGGCCAGTCTTCCCGACCTGCCCCTTTAGTGGTGCCCCTCCTCAGTTAGGGAGGCGGGAGCAGCTTCAAGACCCTGCAGGAAATGCTTCCTCCTGGCTCTGCATTTTGTTCCTTATTCTACCCTGAAAGAAATCCTTCGATGCAATTTATGGGGCTGTCTCCAGCCTCAGGAGGGCTCTTCCTGACCCTGCACCCCCCACAGGCGGAGATCACCTTTTCCGCTCTCCACTTCACCTGCATCTGCCGTCCGTGGAAGGAGCTACTCCGACCCATGCTGATGTCTCCTTCTTTGCTTGCATAGTGAACATGCCTGCCCTTGCTGAGAACGTCACCATCCTGTCACAGGTTAAAACACCAACCAAACACCTTTGCAAAATTCACAGAGCCATGTGATCTGTCACACGCATCGCAAAAAGCAAAATAGGACAAAGCTAAAGCAAATTTCTAAGTGCAGGGATAGTTTAGTGTAGGGTTGTTTTCCAGTGACTCCATGGATGTTAGTTTTGTGCCCCCCATTTGCTGCTGCTGCAGGAGGGGGTGTGTTTGAGCCTCTCACAGACTGTCACTCGGGGCTGGGCTCACTGATGCTCACTAAACACATTAATTGATTTATTGAGTTAGTCATTTGGTCTTTGACAAACATTTATTTACTGCCTACAGAGAAAACTTGGTTAGACTTTTACTTCTTTGCCCAAACTATACCAAAATTTAGTGAGAGCCACCTAATACCTGAAAGAGCACTTTGACAAACGAAAGCAACCTGGGAACAGGTTTCGCTGCCTTCAGCTCACCTTGAGTGCTAGCCAAGCCCGGTGTGCTGGGAACGTGCGCTGAAAGCACACTTGCTGCGTGCTGTTTGCTCAGCAAGAGCCTTCCTGAAGCGGGCTCTGTCGGTGAGAACTCGGCCTTACAAAGTCAACAGGAGGCTTCTGGCTGATTCTCCAGGACACTGCTGCCGATGCCCTTAACGCAGATCCAGGACTACCTGTCCCCTGGGTTAGCAATGTCCCAGCACAGGGAGTCCTGCTGGGCCTCTCCCTCTCGCAGGCCTGTGGTCAGGGCTTCCTGACCTGTGTTAAACGCAGGGGCTTCCTTAAGGGAAGGGGTTTGTAAACCCACTTCTATAAGCAACCTCTTCCAGCTGCTGCGTTGGGGCCGGTTCTCTCCTCTCTGCGGGGCTGTAGCTCCCTGGGGTCAAACCCAGAGGCCACAGAGACAAATGGGTGGACTCTGAGGGTGAAAGGTGGCTATGGAGGCAAACTAAGGGACCAGTGGAAATCATTATTGGCAACAGAAATGCAAATGTACCTTCAGCTCAGGTGTTAAAGCCTAGTCAATGATTTACATATTTTTATTATTTACCTAGTAAAAATTCTCTAAAAATAAAGAAAGAGAGAGAGAGAGAGAGAGAGAGGAGCTTGATTTCCCTCCTAAATTTTAGAGTCTGTTCAGTGTTTTTGTGGCCAATGTGGGTACATCTGGGACCTCTGGCTTCAGGGCTGAGCTCAGAGCAGGGCAATCCTGTGAGAGGCCTGAACCTTGCAGGCCTTGGCCGGGGAGAGAGTCTGCTTAAAGCAGAAAGGACTGAGCCACAGGGAGGTTGCAGCCCAACAAGGTAATTCTCCCAGCCTCCAGATGACAAAGGTTGCATTTACACCTGGCCAGGAGGTTTAATCATCTACCATTTCCAAACACAGCAGGCTAACAACCGGCTGGGCTGAAAATCATAAATTAAAAAAAGATCACCAACAAGAGACAGCACGAGAAGGAGGGAAGAACTGGGTCAGTGTCTTTGCTCTAGAGGGTAGGGTCCCTCAGTGAGGACCCCGGGTGCAGGGCCCTGCGTGGGGGCCATGGGTGAGGGACCCAGGTGAGGGAACTTTAATGGGGGCCCTGGGTTGGGGGCTTGGCTGGGGGCCCTGGTGAGGGACCCTTGCTGGGAGGCTGAATTCGGGGTTTCCCAGAGAAGCATGAACAGCCCAGTTGCCTTGAGCCTCATGAAAAAATGGCCCCCTGTGGACCTGGGCTGTCTTTCTCACGGTGGCTGTGAGGAAAGAACTCTCTGCCATAAAGATCTTCCCCTGGGGGCTTGCAGAGGGGACTGGGCCCTGTTACTGGTTCTTTTGTACCATTGCATTCTTGTTAGAGGAGGCCAAGCTGTCTTTTTGTCACCAAGTCAGACAGGCTGGCATAGGAGTTGCATGTTCCCCACCTCGTGTCAAACTCCCTGGGTTCGAATCTCAGCTCTACCACTTAGTTGTGGCTTTGGGCAAATAGCCTGAGCTCTTCTCTATGCCTGCGGTCCCCAACCCCTGGTCCACGGACCAGTGCCTGTTCGAGGCCTGTTAGGGATGGGGCCACAGGGCTCCGGCGCCCCCGCCCACCCGGGAAAATTGTCTTCCATGAAACTTAGGAAGGAGGGGGAGGAGGGGGGTCCTGCACAGCAGGAGGTGAGCAGTGGGTGAACAAGGGAAGCTTCATCTGTATTTACAGCCGCTCCCCATTGCTCACATCACCGCATAAGCTCCCCCCTCACCGCCCCATCTGTGGAAAAATTGTCTTCCATGAAACCAGTCCTGGTGCCAAAAAGGTTGGGGGCCACTGCCTATTCTGTGGCAATAGAATAGTGTCAGGGTTAAATGAGATAATGTGTTGTTGTTACTACACTGGAAAATGCAATTCAGAGGACCAATGTGTAACTGTAGCTGCAGGTTGGTGGTGTCTGAGCTTGATACCTGTGACCCAAAATGGTGATGAAGTTATGTGGAGGAAGGACTCGGAGGTGCTGGTGTCCGCAGGGCAGTGGCTGCGTGTTCATTTTCCACACATTGGTCCAATGACACCACAAAAGCCATAGAGCCCCATCCACAACTAGGATCTTCACAATGAAGTGTTTATTGCAGAGGAAAAATCAATCTTTTAGGTAATTAGCAATAAATATTATCCAATGTCTGCTCTATGCAAGACACTCTGGTCAGTGCAAGGGACGTAGCAGAACTGGATCCAGGCCCTCCTCCCTCAATAAATTTACCACCTCGATAGGGGGATGAGACATACATGTAAATAGATAACGAACAACTCCAGATAACATATGTCAAATGCCAAATGAGTTGTATTGTAAAACAAATGTACTTGTGTCTTATCTCTTCTGCTCACTCCCTGAAGACAGAAACCACATCTGTCTTGCTCAGGATGTGCCTTCTGCTCACATCTGCATTCTCGCTAGACCCGCTACACTTGCCATGGCCCAGGCACCATTCTTAGTTCTGTATGGGCACTGCCTCCTGTAAGCTTCTAACGTAGGCTGTAACGTACATACTGTTACCAACCCATTTTCAACATGGGAAAAGTGGGGGACAGAGAAATGAAAAATCTGTCACCACTATGCAATGTTGGGCACAAGCTGGGAACTCTTTCCCCTGCTGCCTTCTCCAGTGCCTAGTGCTATGCCTGGCACAGGGGCTGGGAAAATGCACGCACGGGGGCCACCACCCTTCCAGGCTCTGTGAGGCACTTTACGTGGACTAGCTCACTTCATTGTCACACATGCCATTGAGGTAGGTGTCATGATGTTCCTATGACAGGAGGAAGGGGGCTGAGGGAGACCCAGGACATTCGCAGGTTGCAGGCTGGCAAGGGATACTGCTTGAACGGATTCACTAACCAATAGACTGACCTGGTCTGGGGCGGGGTTGGGGTTCAGAGGACTGGGGTGCTGAAGGCCTTCTCTAAGAAGCAGTGTGTCCACTGGATTCTGGAGGAATCAGGTTTAGATAAGCAGGAAATGTGGGAGAGAGATGGAAATGAGTTGGGAAGTCTACACAGGAGCCTTGGCAGTGAGGTCACACCAGCATGCTTGCTGGAGCAAATGATCTGTGCAAACAGGCAGTGGCTGGAACAATGAGAAAGGTAGATTGGGGACAGATTATAAAAGGCCTTAAGTACCAGACAAAGGAGGGGATACCCTGAAGGAGACTCCATGGAAATAAGCGGGCCACATCTTGAGTGCTTAATGTTTCAGGCTCTTTAGCTGAGTCCAAACATTTGATAAGCCTGGTATGGCCTTTAATTTCTTCGTGCTATGGTTATAATGAATTACATAACACATTTAATCACTGCTGCTGGAAAATCACACAAAACATTTGTACCATATGGCAAGGGAAAGTTTAAAAGCCTTGCAGAAAAATGCCAATGTCTTCTCTCTCTCCCTCCCATCTTTTGTACTTCTGCGTTTAAGGAACACTCCAAAGTGGCACTGCCTTATCACTGAGGAAATAGAGCAGGCAATGGACCAAGGTGTGGCCTTGTTGTAATCTAACAGGAGAGCTTGATGTGGCTGAACCGCTCATGTCAGAGCCGGGTGCCCTGGCGTGCCAGATCCACAGCTATCTGTACCACTGTCACTGGGCTTCCGGCTTGTGTGTGTGCCCTTTGACCTACCTTCCTACCACTCTGCTTTTTGTTTTTCCACCTGTGGAAGGAGGATCATAACGGTTCTACTTCCTCTGCTCACCTGGGTATGGTGCTGAATACGCTGGTGTTTGCTGAGGGCCAGTGGGAACCTAGACATCACATAAGCACCTGCGTTACGACTCTGGGTGGCACCCAGATGGCGGTGGTTTCTCTGTTTGCTCTCATTACAAAGGCAGGAGCTCATTCAACACCCAGACCCCTCACTTTGTCCTGTTGTCACGAAGCCAGGATTAGGGATGGAGGTGGGAGGACGACGGTGGTGTGGCAGAGGAAATAAAGCCACCACGACTGTTGCTTGTTTTTTGTTGGTGTTTCATATTTTGTTTGCTGTGCTTTCTAGACATCTGGAAAGTTTAAAAAATTTTTGTAACTTCGATATCTTGCAACCTATACTTCAATTACAGGTATATAAACTTTGCCAAAGTTAAAAGTTGGAAGATGAAGGCACTGGTATTTAGCGCTCTAACTTAGTATCCGACTCTTCTAGTATGTAACTCTTTTTTTTTTTTTTCATTCATTTTAGGCAAACACACTGGCTTTTTTCTTTTAAGGAGAAAACACAAAAATAGGTCCTCAAACTAATAAACAGTATTTGTTAAAAGGTTCTTCGTAGCTATTGTGGAATCTTCTCTCATTTGTTCTAAAGCTTCAAAAAAGTAAAATCTGGTGCATAAACGGTATTAATTGTGGGTTATGTGGAACTTAGAAGGGAGGAGCAGACCCCTCAGGAAACATGTTTGGGATTTTCCTCAAAACTCCATGTATTTTCCAAATGGATATTTGAAAACCTTTGATTAGGCGAGCCAGCCCTCTTGTTTTCCTGTCCTCTATCAAGATTCAAACTAAGTTGGCCACCCACTGATATGAATCTGTAAATAGACTAAATCCTCCCTTTGAACATGCTGGTCCCTAACTTGCTATCTTATGAAAATGTTTGGGAGATGACAACATCAGAGAGCTCGGCAGAGACTAGCGTGTCTGCCCTTTGCTAAGGGGACTTGGGAGGCTGTAGGTCTTTGGAGAGGAGAGGGATGGCCAGGGAGTTAGAGGACAGAAAAGCCACCTGCACGGAGTCCAGCTGCCCTGGCCCCTGCCTGCCGCTCGGTGTGAGTGCTGCAGTGGGGGGCGCTGATTCCCCAGAGGTCCCCACAACTTCTCCATTTAGCCTCGTGCCTTGTGGGGGTTGGGGGAAATGTGGAGCACAGAGTTTTTTGAAATATGTGTTTTCATTGTCTCATTTCTAAGCCTAATCTTTTCTCCTGCTTCCTTCTCTCACCTTCTAGTATTCTATTAATTCCGGTATTCTATTTTCTCTCATTTCTTTATTTCACTTTTTTCTTTAAATGAATCCTTTCTGCTTTTATCTTCTATAATTTTTCTAACGTCATCTCCTTTTTATCTATTTCCTAATTTTGATTTTTTTCCCTATTTCTCTTCATTCTACTATTAACTTTCCTCCCTCCTGTGTCCATTTCTCTCTTGCTGCTCTCCCCAGGGACTGTAAGTCAGAGAACTTGAACTTGAACCACAGCTCAGCTGGAAGCATCAGTTATACTCTATATCACATTTCTTTAAAATAAAGCTTGCCAAAGCTTGCAGTGACTCATGCCTGTAATCCCAGAGCTTTGGGAGGCCGAGGTGGGAGGACCACTTGAGGCCAGGAGTTTGAGACCAGCCTGGGCAACATTGCAAGACCCTATCTCTACAAAAATTAAAAGACAGCCAAGTGCATTCACGCACACCTGTAGACCCAGCTACTCGGGAGGCTGAGGCAGGAGGATCTCCTGAGCCCAGGAGTTTGAGGTTGCTGTGAGCTATGATCACACCACTGTACTAATTCACATTACATTTGTGAATTTAGTACCTGCTAATCCAATAGAGGGGCTGTCTTTCTAGTCATGGGGAAGGGGGCAAGGAGCAAAAGAACAACAGGGAGTTGGTGAGGAGGTTGTGTTGGGGAGATACATGAGGAATCACCTTCCCTTCCCCAATTCAGGCTGCTGTGCATTCTCTTTACTCTCCCCAAAGTTGCTAAATGAGAAGTGAAGCTTTAGAAGCAGTTGCAAAGATGTCACAGTTGCAGAAAACTAGTGAAATAACCAGGTGGGGGGCATAAGAGTCTAGAGAAAAGAGGAGACCTAAGCTAAGAACTGTCTGCATGTTTTTTCCGTATCCAGCCTTCAGCACCTCTGAGGCCCACACCAATTCCCTGTCTGCCTCCATCCTGGATCAGCGTTCCCAGTACAGCAAGAGCTTCAGCAGAGTGGTGAAGGCCTCTGGAGTGAGACTGGGCTTGAATTCCAGCAAAATAACCTCTCCGAGGTTCAGTTACCTCGACTGGAAATAGGTACATACAGTGGTACCCGCTGTTAAACTGATGATCCAAGTCAAATGCTTGGCACTGGGTCTGATGCTAATCAGTGTGCAAGTTGTTGTCATCGTCCTTACCCACTTTCCTTACTCATGAATTGTCCAGAGTCACAAAAAGAGTTACTGGAGGCTGGGCGCGGTGGCTCACGCCTGTAATCCTAGTACTCTGAGAGGCTGAGGCGGGCGGATTGTTTGAGCTCAGGAGTTCGAGACCAGCCTGAGCAAGAGCGAGACCCCGTCTCTACTAAAAGTTAGAAAGAAATTAATCGGACAACTAAAAATATATAGAAAAAATTAGCTGGGCATGGTGGCGCATGCCTGTAGTTCCAGCTACTTGGGAGGCTGAGGCAGAAGGATCGCTTGAGCCCAGGAGTCTGAGGTTGCTGTGAGCTAGGCTGAAGCCACGGCACTCTAGCCCGGGCAAAAAGAGTGAGACTCTGTCTCAAAAAAAAAAAAAAAAAGAAAGAAAAAGAGTTATTGGAGAGCTACACATGCACATGTGCCTCCTTCCTCCATGGGAGAGTCAAGAAACTCAAACCACTCACCAACACACAGCGAGTGCCCTGCTGCCCAGACCCAAGCCCCACCTAACTTTATCCCTTCATAGTAAACCAGAAACCATCTTTAATTAATTTTTAGAGATGGGGTCTCACTCTGTCACCCAGGCTGGAGTGCAGTGGTGTGATGGTAGCTCATCGTAACCTCAAACTTCTGGACTCAAGCGATCCTCCTGCCTCAGCCTCATGAGTAGCTGGGTCTACAGGTGTGAGCTACCACACCTGGCTAATTTTTTTATTTTTCATTTTTATTTTTTGTAGAGATGGGGTCTCACTATATTGTTAAGGCTGGTCTCGAACTCCTGGCCTCAAGTGACCTCCCTGCTTAGGCCTCCCAGAGTGCTGGGATTACAGGTGTGAGCCATGCCTGGACCCAAAAAATCACTGTAAAGGAAGGTGAGAAAAAGTCTTTTACTGTTGTGGTAAATTTTTTTCCCTTATACAATATCAGCTATCTACTGCTGTGTAATAAATCAACCCAAAATGTAGTGACCTAAAACAGCCACCACTTCTATTTACCCGTGACTCTGTGGGTCAGCAATTTGGGTTGGGCTCAGCTGAACCATTCTGCTGGTCTTGTCTGGGTCGATTGGTAGGACGATCGACCACTCAAGCACATACCAGCTGGGACAAGGGGTTTTTAGATGGCTTTATGCACATGTCTGGTAATTGGTGCTGTTGGCATGGCCCCTCTCGCCATGTGGTCTCCTATCCTCAAGGAGGCTGGCCTGGGCTTTTCATGAGGTGGCAGCATGCCAACAAGACAGGAGCAGCAGCTAAGCTCTTGAAGCCTAGACTCAGATATCGCACGGTGTCGCTTCTGCCACAACCTGCGGAAGGCCTCGTCAGACTCTCGGTGGGGAAGTAGGCTCTTCCTCTTGATGGGTAACATAGTGAAGTCATACTGCAAACGGATACGCAGGAGAAATTCTAGGAGAAATTATTGTGCCCCCCTTTTCAAATAGTCTATGAAAGTCCACCTCTGGCCATAGTAAGTCACATCCCTCCTTCATAAGAAATACTTATCCCCAGCCGGATACGGTCATTCACACCTGTAATTCTAGCACTCTGGGAGGCTGAGGCAGGAGGATCACTTGAGGTCAAGAGTTTGAGATCAGCCCAAGAAAGAGCAAGATCCCATCTCTACTAAAAGTAGAAAAAATTAGCCGGGTGTGGTGCTGTGTGCCTGTAGTCCCAGCTACTGAGGAGGCTGAGGCAGGAGCACCTCTTGAGCCCAGGAGTTTGAGGTTGCTGTGAACTAGGCTGATGCTACAGCACTCTAGCCCAGGCAACAGAATGAGAATCTGTCTCAAAAAAAAAAAAAAAAAATAATAATAATAATAACCATTTATCTGGGCACGGTGGCTCATGCCAGTAATCCTGGCTACTCAGGAGACTGAGGTGGGAGGATTCCTTGAGCCCAGGAATTTGAGACAAACCTGGGCAACATAGTGAGACCCTGTCTCTAAAAATAAATAAAGAAATAAATAAATACAATGCTAACCAATTATTTGCTCACAATTCTCTGGATCAGCAATTGGGGCTGATCTCAGTTGGCCAGTTCTGTTGGTTTCACCTGGGGTCACTCATGTGACTGCAGGTAGGCTGGGACTGGCTGAGCATATGGCCTCACTCCTGTGCTTGGGATAGGTGGTGGCCGTCAGTGGAATCTCTCTCCCCATGTACTCTCTCATCCTCAAAGAGGCTATCGTCCTGGGCTTCTTTAGAAAGGCAACTTTGCAAGAGGCATCTGAAGGCATCTTGAGACCTAGGCTCAGAAGTCATACAATGTCATTTTTGCTGTAGTCTATTGATCAAAGTAAGTCCCAAGGCCAGCCCAGATTCAAGGATAGGGGAAAAGACATCACCTCTCAATGGCAAGAGTGGCAGAGTCGCATTACAAAGGGGCGTATGAACAGGGATGGGAGGAGTTAGCCATTTTCGCAAGCAGTCTACCACATTCATGGTCTTGAATGTAATGATCAAAGTCCACCTATCTCCCCATGATTCTGTATATCACAGAAAATATTATTCCTCCTCATATTTCTTCCAATTTTTATTGCAGTAAAGTAAACGTAACATTTATCATACTGCCTCATATTTATTAACCTGTTAATATAACTTTCGTGTAATTAGTGTACGCCCTTGGTGTGATGGCTGGTAAGCCATTGTCAGAGCTTCTTCCGTCACGCCTCCTTATTCAGTTAGCCATTGGTTGCCTGAGCTAGAAGCATTCAGGCACCGACTTAAAGCCAAAACCCCTCTATATCTCTCCCTGTTCCACACCTTTCTCATGGAAAGCCAATAAAGTGAGGCCCTGCCGTAGTAAATTCTCTCGTAGATACTCCTCTGTCTATTTTTTCATAAGATTCTACACACACAAGTCACTGTTTAACTTCCCAGGTATTATATTTTACCGTCTGATGTCTTAGTCATTTCCAGCAGCCTGGGAATAAAGTCAAGAGTAGGTAAGAATTATTATCCCTGACATACTGCAGGGTCTGTGACTTACTTATAAAGAAAACCAGCCATTCCTCTCTCCTGTTGTGTTTCCCAGTTGAGTTAGAATGTGAACAAAATGTTGTATTCAAGAATTGCTTCAACATTTCATGGGTATTCTGATAATTACAAAGTTGCTCCCCCAAGCGATTTTCAGTACAGCTGGTTAACACTGTGCAGCCATTGTCTTAAGGTGTAAACATAATCATGATAATTGAAAATAGTTATAAGAAAATCCTCTTTCCTAAAGATTAAATAACTTCAAACCTTAGAAGTGATCAGACATCAACTAGGACACTTGGAGCATTACAAAGGAACAATGAAAAAGTAGTCTCTTTTGACTATAAATTAAACTATTTTGCAATTTTCCTCCAAAAAACAAAAACAAACAACAACAAAAAACCCCCAAAATACTTTCCACCCAAAATAGCCTCAGTAATGCTGTTTTCTGTGCACCCTGACTGTCCTTGGTCCACATTCCCAGCTGCTTCTTATGATCCAAATGTCTGTTTACTCCCAGAAGAAACAAGCAAAAGGAAACACTGAAGGGCACTTCTCTTGACATCGACCTTCATGCACATTTTAGCTCATTTAGTTTGTCTTTTCTTTATTAAGAACCTACAAGACACCCAAACTCTAAAAGGGGCTCTGGAGGAGGCAACAGGAATGAGAACAATCTGGAAACAGCCCATGTGCCACTTTTAACAAGCAATCTCACAACTGTACGAAGCAGAGCAACTTTATTCTCAATAGGCATTGAGCTAGTGTTGAGCATCCTGGGCAGCAGTACGGTGCCTAAGAGGCAACCTGGTGCATTGGTAAAGTCTGGATGCAGCAGCCTGACTGCTTAGGTTTGCATCTGGCATCCACAACTTCCTAGCTGTGCAACTTTGGGCAAGTTGCCTAACTTTTCTGTGTCTCAGTTTCTTCATCTGTAAAATGGGAATACTAATAATCCCTTCCTCTTTGGGTTATTGTGAGGATTAGAAGCATGCTTGGTACTTAAAAATGTTATATGTGTTTAAGAAATTAAGAATAATAAGAAATAAATAAATAAATGAATAAATAAAATCTCTTTGGTGGATCCGTGGATTCAAAGGGAACATTAACACATTACAATATCCCATTAGGCCGGGCGTGGTGGCTCACGCTTGTAATTCTAGCACTCTGGGAGGCCAAGGCAGGAGGACTGCTTGAGCTCAGGAGTTCGAGACCAGCCTGAGCAAGAGTGAGACCCTGTCCCTACTATAAATAGAAACAAATTAGCCAAACAACTAAAAATAGAAAAAATTAGCCAGGCGTGGTGGCGTGTGCCACCAGCTACCCAGGAGGCTGAGGCAGGAGGATCACTTGAGCCCGGAGTTTGAGGTTGCTGTGAGCTAGGCTGATGCCACGGCACTCTAGCCCAAGCAAAAGAGTGAGACTCTGTCTCAAATAAATAAATAAATAAATAAATAAAATATTTCATGGATTTGAAGAGGTGTTGTGAAGAGGGGCTTTGTTTCCTGGTGGGTGTCCTTGCTGAGAAAAACCCCTCTGTTTTCTGAGGCTTAAGATGGGACTCTGTAATTATTATAATATTGTCTATCACATATGATATTTTAGGACCTTCCTTGAGGAAAGAACCCCTGTTACCCCTCTGCCTAGGGCAGTTCTCTGTTACCCCCACCCCCGCATGGAGCTGGCTTCATTTAGTGTTTGAGCACACGGGCTTCGGAAGGAGGTAAAGCTCTGTGACCTTTGAGTGGCTTTCAGTTTCCTCATCTTTAAAATGGGTGTGGGGTTTCATGTGAGGCTCAGAACAGACCAACAAGTAAAACACGTAGCACTTGTATCAATAAAAATTATTGTTTCTATTCTTCTTACTAGAACTATTTCCCCTAATCCCAGATTATATTATGAAGACAGAGGCTCTGTGAAAGTGGGGACTTTATCTGGCTCTCAGTTTCTTACACTGGTCGTTTATGAAAATTGGCAAGTGATAATTGTTGATAATATAATAGTTATTGACACTAGAATTTCTGGAAGTTTTTTGGAGGACCAAAGAAATAACAAGAAAAATCCTGGCCCGGAACATTCTGGAAGGTCCATTCTGAGGCTGCAAAAGAGAAGTAGAAGTAGCTTGAGCTTCCATATCCCAAAACTTCTTTGGTTAAGAGTCCCATTTTTCGCTTTGCCACTGAGTTGCTAGGAAAATCACCTGTCTTCTTTTGGGTCCTGGATTCCTCATTTAAAAATAGGTTACCTTGAAGGTCCTCTTTCCCTCTGAGATGCTGGGGAAGACGCACAGGTGTGGGATGGAACTGGTTCCAACCGGGTCATCCATCCACTCACTACTAGAAAGGAAACCAAACAGCCAAGATAAGACTTGCCTTTCAGCAAATGTCTTGTTATTATGCTGATTTTAGGCACATAATCAGTCTGAAACCAAATCCATCTCAATGGCACTTATAAACAGATTAGGAAGTGGAAAAAACAGAGGCACATTAGCAAATCCATTTGATTTAATTTAAGCCCAATTCCCTTCACCCTTCACTGTTTTTTAAACTAACCAAAGTGGGTGGAGAGCACACGCAGTTCACTGGCCCTCAAGCCTGTATTTCGTTTTCTCTACTCCCGGCCGGCTGTAGAACTGACCTGTTTTTAAGGAACTCATTCTTCAGTCATGATGCGGAAGGGACACAAAGAATCTTTAGGAGTGGCCCGGAGATGAGCAGCAACAAGAGAAGCCTGCGTTGGGATACGACATGCGGACTCTTTCAGTTTCAATCCAGAAAAGGACACGTGTCTCTTTGGCCGTGGCAGATGTGGGCTTGGTATCCAAAGCCATTTTCTGCTCAGCTCTCTTGTTGTTTGCTGTCGATGAGGGCAAGTTCCAAACAGTTTCTCTGCGTCCAGTGCAATTGCACTGAGTCCGATTAGCATTTACACCAGCTCATGTGCCTTCTGTCCTCATGGCCTGAGTAGATTAAATACATCAAACAGTGCTGCTGTAGATGTATCAAATGTCACATCCAAATCTCCTCCCTCAGGTGTGGCCCAACTCTGGGTCAAATTCTAGTGCACAAAAATAAGGCACTTTGAAAGGAACAATGTGATGTCTAGGTTTTCCTCTTCAACGCTTTGTTTTAACCTTAGCCCATGCAAGAAGATAGGGAGTTAATTAATTTTACAACGGTGCAGACATTCGTGTAGCCCTTCATGGTACGGAAGCCCCCCACACGCCCAAAATAAATGTATCCTTATGACAGCTCTCTGAGGTACGTCCTGTCAGCATGCTTCTTTTTCTCATAACTTATTTGTATATGCTGTATAAGTTTTAAACTACAACATTGTAAATCTCCCAGAAAATTCGTAATTTTGGTGTTATCATTGCTATTTTAAAATGAGTAAATGGCGTTTGGAAGTTTCGGGGGCTGCCCGAGGTTTCCTGCTGCTCAGGGTCAGTCCGCTGTGGACTTGTCACTTGGTCCCAGCTCCCAGGATGACTCTAAGTCGTTCTGCTTCCACAGGGTGTCAAGTCTGCTGGGGATCTGCCCCTGAGCCTCGGAACTGCCACTCCACCCCCTGCTGAGAATCCCCTGACACCCTCACGAAAGAGCTCGCCTTGCAATATTTCAACTGCCTGCCCGCCTGCCAGTCTCGCCTCTGAGTTTGTGAACTTGAGGGCGGGGACTGCCTCCATCTTTGTTTCTCTAATGCCCAGAATAGCGTTTGACACATATGGGCACTTGATGAGTGTCCATGACCAAATAAGCAAATAAACTCCTCTCGGTAGGCAGACTCAAAAACTTGTAAAATATTTTACAGACACTGCAGTTTTTGCATTGAAGTATTTTAGCGTAAATTAGAATTTGGACTATTCCTGATAAGGAGAATGAAGGGGTTGTGTATAAAAAAAACCATTCATTTTTCCTTAGACAAGTGTTGTCCATTCACTCCCATCTAAGTCTCAGAATCTTATCAACCAACAAATATTTGCGTATCTACTACATACAAGGCACTGTACTAGGCTCTGTAGACAAATGAAAGAAATACAGGAGGTGAACCCTTCTCTCAAGGGATTTATAGCTTTGTGTCAGGACTGACCATTCTTTGTCTACTCAAAGGTCTTTCCGTGGAGTTTATAGTACAAACAATAGTCGTAGGTGTGGGAAGAACCACGACAGAGTGGATGTGAGGCTTTTCACAAAGCCATCAGATTGCCCATTTAGAGTCTTATATTTCAAGACCCTCAGCTATGGCTGGTTAGGGAGATGATCATTTCCTTTAGAAGTTAATTCTCCCGATAAATAAAAGGGACACTGCAGAAGCCTACATGTTACAAAATGCAGGAGACAGAGAAGTGTGGGGAATAGTAACCCTTTCATCTTCAAGACGAGAAAAAATATTGCATGGTCCAGCACAAACAAGCCATAAATTTCCAGCTTGAGCCCCACCAGAGCTGCCTGCTAAATACAACCCAAACCAAGGCAGTCACACAACATGAAAGAGGAGGAGATCTTCTCTCCAGCCAGCGTCAGCCCTCTAGCTTCCAAGGGCTGGTCCTGTCTCTTGCGAATCCGGCTTAAACTCTCAAGGGCTCCAGCATCGCGACGTGACAACGTGGAAAACCAGTGGCGGCAGCCAAGACCACCTTACAGAGCAGGGGCAGCAGGGTCCTCCTGGAGCCAGAACTGTTAGTTGTAAAACTCTCAGAGCCAGACAGATGGAAGGGAGCAGAGTTCTTTGGGGTTCTGTTGTTTATACTTAAGTGTTTGGTCTTAGCAAACCGAAATGGGCCTGTAACAGCCTTGTCATTAGAGATTACAAAGAGAATTACTCTGGTGTAACCAGACACGTCTTCTGTTTCTCTTTATTTTCTTTGTAATATCTTAACTTTTCTATTTGAACAGTATCAGAAACTACATATATGATTTTGCAGGCTCTATATAGCCACTATATGTATTTTAAACAGTGAGAGCCAATATTCATTAAATGCTTACTACTGCCACTGGAACTGTTCTAAATTCAGCAACCCTGTGAGGTGGGTACTATTATTATTGCCATTCCCATTTTACAGATGTTCCCATCTGTAAAACGAGGCACTGAGACACTACGAAATTGAGCGCAGCTGGTAAGCGGTGAAGCTGGGATTTGAACCCAAGCCCTGCATCTCCAGAATCTGCCCACGTAACCATCAAATTACAGAGGTGCCCAATAGGTTGGATGGGACAGATTTATATTCATAAAAAAGGGAAAACCAAACCATGCCGTAGAAAATTCTTTCCGAAAGTATACTTGGAGACTCAGATTCCAAGGGCACGAAGCTAAAAGTGAGCAGTGGTCCAGTTCTTACCCTGCCTGTCGCAGTCCAAGCTACGGAGGGAGGAGGGCAGCCTGCTCTCCCAACCTCACGTCCCCAGCTGCAGCTTGCCTGATGTGCTGGGGGGAAAATGCAGCCCGCCCCAGAGGGACTGAGAGGACACTGGGGCGTGGGGCGTGGTGTGCGGCAGTGGGGAGCAGAGGCACCTGAGGTGTCAAACACTAGGGGAAGAAATAACTCAACGTTGTTGAGTATAAACTGTGGAGTTCTGTCCAGAATTTAGAAGCCAGAAATTTGAGATAGATACACCAGCATTTATTCAAAAACCACAGTGTAGGTTTAAACAGTGAGAAAGGGAACAAGCAGGGTCTTTAGTCGCTGTATCTATTAAGGTAGATTAAAAATATGAAAGATAAACAGCACAACGTACTTTACAAGGATGCATCCGCATTCTTGGGCGGGGGCGCTATGGAGGGAAAAGGAATGGGAACGGGGATCTGAAAAAAGTTAATAAAATAAGAGAGGGCAAAAACACAGTCTGGAAGTGACACAGTCCCCGCTGGGAATGTGGATGATGGATTGTGAGATGTCACGTGCCAGTCATTGATTCATTCACTGGTTGGCCTAACAAACGCAGTGTTACAGCGCCGCGGGGCTGAGGCGGGAGGTACCCGGGAAGGGCAAAGGCGCTGGGCCCAGGCAGGCTGGCGCCCCTGTCTCGGGTCCACACATTGCTGCACGGCCTTGGGCAACCTCTCTAAGACCAAAGTGGGAATAACATCTAATTCACAGGGCTGATGTGAATACTGGATGCAAAGCTCCTCACACACAGTATGTAGAGCACGCCCTTAGTAAACAACAGCTGCCATCTCTACTGTCCTGATGATCAAAACAGAAAAAGTCCCTGCCTTCTGACGGAAGAGTAACCTTAAACAAATGAATGTATAAAAAAGTTTAATTATTGAAATTAGTGCTACAAAGGGAAAAGGGTGCTATGAGAGCATTTAAAAAATTTGAGCTTATTCTGGGGACTTTTGAGATGTTAAGACCCTGAAAAACTGAAGGTCAAATTAAGGAGCCCAGCCACGAACACTAATGCAACAGTGGCGTCCGCAGGCAGCGCACACACGCTGAGGGCCTCGGGTCTGAGGTCTCGGAGAGCTGAGGGAGGTGGCCGGAGCTGGGGTAGCCTGTGGGCTGGTGGAAGTGGGGGTGGGAGGCGCTGGAGTGAGCCCGAGACAGGTCTGTGCGGCACCCAGCACCCTTCAACCCATGCCCCCTTTGGGTAACTGTGAGGGTCTCATGCCTTCCCCTGTACACACAATCCTGGGGCTTCCGATCTACTCCCCAAGTTGGGCTGGTCCTGGGTTGTCTCGCATGGATCTCCATTAGCCAGGATATTATCAAGCTTTTCTTTCTGTAATTTATATTGGACCTCAATAGGCACTTGTTTTCATTTCCCACAGACAAAATGATCGTACTAACTGCTTTTCAAGCTACAGCTACTGCTCCCCGGAAATTCTGAACCTCCCCTTCCCCACTACCGTCCACCTCCAGCTGCGGGCCCTGATTTCCTCAAACCATGAGGGCGGGAGGGTAGGGGAGATAAGATCCTCTGGAAGGTAGGTTAGGGCCAGATAACAGAGGGCCTTAAATGTTGCCATGGTAACCGCCCCACCTGAGGCACACATTCTTCTTGCGTGAGGTGGGCAAAGGGGGGCCATTGAGGGCACATGGGAGGGAAGTGAGCACACCTCTGTGGGACCCTCTTCAGCTTGGTTCTTGTGGGGTGGGGAGACCATAGCTTGATGAATAAAAAATGATTTGGTCAACTTCAAATCAGAGGTTGGAGAGTTGGATTTTCCATGAGATCCATCTCTGAGCCCACTAGCTTTCCTTATCACAGAAAACCAGGAGAAAAGGATTTTCCCATTCTGCAAGCTCCCTAAACCTCACTCATTTAGGAGGAGCTCGATATATTTTCTTTAGTTCTAACTTGGGATCTCCAGGTAATACTGAGGGGAGAGGGGTGGGGGCAGTTCTCTAAGCCATTTTAATACTACAAATGGCAAAACAAAATTAATGCATTGACCTGAAATAAGGATGCACAAGTTAAAGAAACTTAGGTCCTTTGGGCTCAAATTGTACCTACCCAATATAGTGACACTGGTCATCTCTACTGATTTCAAAGACATAGTACTTAATAAATGCTGTATGTTTGGTTGACAGGATCTTTCAGTACATGAAGTCCGTGGAAGAATAATAATGATAGGGGCCAGGCGCGGTGGCTCATGCTTGTAATCCTAGCACTCTGGGAGGCCGAGGCGGGTGGATCGTTTGAGCTCAGGAGTTCGAGACCAGCCTGAGCAAGACCGAGACCCCGTCTCTACTAAAAATAGAAAGAAATTTGCTGGACAACTAAAAATATATAGAAAAAATGAGCCGGGCATGGTGGCGCATGCCTGTAGTCCCAGGTACTCAGGAGGCTGAGGCAGAAGGATCATTTCAGCCCAGGAGTTTGAGGTTGCTGTGAGCTAGGCTGATGCCACGGCACTCTAGCCCCAGCAACAAAGTAAGACTCTGTTTCAAAAATAATAATAATAATAATAATAATGATAGGTAGTGTTAAGCAAAGATAGAGTCTGTGTTGTAAAATGTTTGTTGGAACAATGGAGAGGAGAAACAAGTTCTACCAAGCAAAAGGGAACACTGACATGAGAGAGTGGCACAATCCTGGCAAAGCTTCCTTCTACCCAGGGAAGAGCCTTGGTCAAGACCACAGAGCCCGGGAGAAGAGGAAGTGAGGCAGAGGTGCTCTGTCGCTCATTGCTGCTTGTCCTGAGTGGTGGGTGTCAGTTGCAATGAACCTCCGGAAGACATTCTGAGTCTCCATAGGCTTCCTGTCTAAATTCGACACTGGCCGGTACCTACCTGTGGATGCACGAGTGGCACCATGTTTGCAAGGAGCTTTAAACCCACCTCCCTGGCCCTGCCCCCCACTCCTTTCCCAACTCAGAGAAGCCGCGTTCGGTTTAGGCCCGGGCAGGAGTTAGCCTTTAATCTCGTTAAATGTTAATTGTAGGAAAGACTTTCTTCATCCACCCAGTTTCCCATTCATTCATTCAACACATGTCCTTGGTCAAAGCAAGATATTGTGGGGGATGTGTGGGCCTCCGTCTCTGAGTCCAGGGTCTGTGAAGTTGATGATGACAATCTCAGCTCAATGAGAGTGCCGGCGATGATGACTCTGACACTATTACCTCTTCAGCGATGAACTGTGCTTAGCCAGCTTGGGGCCTGCTGGTGAGAAGCCTCCTGAGCTGCTGGCCGGGAGAGGAGCCAGGCAGGGTGGGCAGGCAGCTGTGGTGCCCAGAGGAGGCGAAGCCCGAGCAGGGCTGTAACCAGAACTAGACTGTGGCAAGATCAGCTGAGACACCGGTCTCTCCAAGGGGCGTATCTCCCTACACTTCTGCTTACGTGTCTGGATATGGCGTCCTCCCACCTGTTTCAAGAAGTGCATCAAGTACAGATGGGGAGTGCACAGCATCCTTACGCAAAATGTTTTTCTGAGCTGTGGGTGTCCTACTTAGGAGAGCAGAGGTCTTTCAACATTCAGCCTTCATCCCCTAAATCCCCCAAGGTCTGGGCGGTCGAACTCCCACAGGTGCTCTGGGCCCACGGAGCCGTTGCCAGGGCTGCTGCGAGGTCAGAGGCGGGCTTCCTGGTGTCGGCTAACCTCGGCGCTTTCCGAAAGGCGGTGAGCGAAGTCGGTGCGCTTGACTGAGCACACGTCCTGGGATTCTCTCAGCCTTCGCCAACGGGAGGCTGATAGATACGTTGCTCCTGGGTGAGTCGGCAGGAAACAGGAGCCCCATTGAGCATCTACCAGGCTTGCTCCCATTTTGGCACCTAAAATGGCCAATTTTAGCTGATCGGTTTCATTTCGCAACTCGGTTATGTGATTCCCAAGCATTACCTCTTATCTCGAACCCGAGGTGTGAAAACAGAACCGCCTTGGCACAGACTGGCTGCCTGAAGGAGGGTCTTTGTGTGAGGCTCAAGCTTTGTGGGGTGGAAAAGAACACACAGGGCCGCCCTGCAGCCCCCCGTTTCATCTCTTTTTGCTTCCCTTTGTTCAACGGAGACCAGACCCTGGTCTACCTGCCTTAAAATATTCCTGGCCTCTGTAGACAGGAGAGATAACACCTGTGACATTATGTGGGGCTTGTGCCTCTGCCTGGGGTGAACCTGCAGCCCCAAAGGAACTACTCAAATAGCTCGCGGACGTTTCCCAAATGTGTAGTGGGGCTTATGCACAAGTATGAGGCCGGCACTGTTCCCTGCCCTCCTGGGAGGGAGAAGCGAGATGGCGCCGTGCCAGCAGCCACACAAAGTGGCGTTGTTAACTCTCCTTTAGATGTTCCTGTGTGGCTTCATAGGAGCAGAGGAGGATCTGTTTACACCAACGGGCTCATATTGATCCTTTTGGGGGAGGGGAATGACAATGCTGGCCTCTGTTAGTCTCTGGGGTGTGCCGAAGTGCGTGGCCCGGGCTGGAGGGTGTCCTGCGATCCTTCTTGGTTGGTGTGATACTGAATTACACCCCTGGAGTGTGAGCTCATTCCCGGGCTCAGACAACAAGTGTCTGACTGACTAGGTTGGGGGCAGAGGAAAAATTTCGGGTGTGGGGTTCTCTGAGAAGCCCATTGTGTCCTTGAAGTGAGTTGTGGACACTGTTTTTCAGAGTTGGGTTCTGGAAAAGTAGGCGTCCACAGGTGCGTTTAAAATAGACGCGACAGTGAAATCTGTGGGGCTTAAACACATCTTTCACCCAAATCTCTTAAGTCATTGGTCCCAAACTTTTTTTTTTGAGACAGAGTCTCACTCCGCTGCCTGGGCTAGAGTGCTGTGGCATCAGCCTAGCTCACAGCAACCTCAACCTCCTGGGCTCAAGCGATCCTCCTGCCTCAGCCTCCCAAGTAGCTGTGACTATAGGCATGTGCCACCATGCCTGGCCTGCCGCAGGCCGGGCACAGTGGCGCATGTCTGTAGTCCCAGCCACATTTTTCTATATATTTTTAGTTGTCCAGCTAATTTCTTTCTCTATTTTTAGTAGAGACGGGGTCTTGCTCTTACTCAGACTGGTCTTGAACTCCTGACCTTGAGCGATCCTCCGACCTTGGCCTCCCAGAGTGCTAGGATTACAGGCGTGAGCCACCATGCCAGGCCTGCCTGTGATTTTAAACCTGGAAGGATGTAGCTGGGAGAGGTGCCTGCGGCTGTCCTGAGACCATGTGGGAAGAGCTGTGAAGAATGGAGTCAGCACAAAGCACCTGAGCCAGGAACGGAGAGAGAAACTGCCGACCACAACCCTGGCTCCAGGTGTGCCTGAAGTGAGGGCTCTACCCTCACACCTTTTGTTTATATGGATCAGCCACTCCCCTTTCCTTTTCTTAAAGGCCCCGTTCGATTAGGTTTCCAGCCCTTTCAGTGGAAAGTGTTCTGCTGCACCCATCTCGCTGGATGGCAGGCAGCACCATCTTTTCAAACAGTTAAGCCAGAAACCTGGGGCTCACTTTTTGACCCACTCCCCATACTCAAGGAGAACCAGCAAGCTGTCACTTCTGCCAGCAGTGGCCAGCCCCTCCCTGCCTCCCCCAGGGCTACTGCCTGCACCAGGGCCAATGACCACCAAGTGGCCTCCTCTCAGACTTGCCATTTTAACCTCTTCTTCTTCCCAGCTGGCAGTGTGGCCTTTCTAAAAGCAAGCCTGACCGTGACACAGTGCTGTCACTCCCCATGGTTCATCGATAGGTCCCCTTAGAGAGCCTGTGGTCTTGCCCCCTGCCACCTGGCACCCCCTGGAAATTGATGCCTGCCCCACAGCACTTCCCTGAATAGACTGGGCTACCTCTCACCTCCACTGCAGGGGACGATCTCCCTACCCTTTCTTCCTGGAACATTCTTACACAACCTTTCTTGGTGCTGTCTCCCACCACTGTGCCATCAGCTAAAGGTGGCACAGAACTTCTCAGATGGGCAGGCCCACAGAATCAGAGGAACTTGTAGGTCTGGGAAGGCAGCAAGGAGGTCAGGCCTCCCTTGGCCCCAGTACTGTACAACCAGAGACCTTGGAGTGGAAGGAGGCCGTGAGGCCCTGGACTCCCTCCCTGCCCCTGGCACCCACTGCCTGGCTGTAGCGAGGTCTCCCGAGGCAGGCAAGCTCAGAGGGCATGCAAGGTGGTTTGGGGTGATAGGAAGAGCAGCCAATGGAGACTCAGAAGGCCTGAGGGTCAGGCTGAGCTGAGCTCTGGCTCACTGTGAGTGTCTCTGACTTATGCTGGCCTCATACAGGTGCCCCCTGTGCACAAGGCCCCTGCACCTGGTGTCATGTTCTATTGTCACTCTCTTGAAATTCTTAGTACTTTTTGAACAAGGGGATTCTGATTTCAATTTTGCACCAAGACCCACAAATTATGCGGCTGGTCTTGGTCTCGGTCTCCCTGTCTGTGTCAAGAAGGTGATGGACTAAAGGACCAGAGGAGCTCGGAGGTGACTTCCCGCTGGTAGCAGAAGCAGGTGGTCCTCCAAAGGTGCTGTCCTGGAGCCTACACGTGGTTATTTCCCCTTGGAAGGTCACCTGAAGCTGCCCAGCATTGCCATTGCCCTTCTCCTCCCCCAGCCAAAGCAGTTCCTGTCCTCCTCTGGGTGGGTTGTAGGGGGGAGCTAGAGCTGCAACCCACACCCAGGACTCAGGGGCACTGGACTGTCCCTCGTCACTCACCCACCTGGCTTTACCACCCAGCCGGCGTCCTGCTACTCAAAGTGTGGGCCGTGGCCCAGCAGCCCTGGCACAGCTGTACTAGAAACGCAGACTCCCAGGCCCATCTAGGCTTCCTGACCCAGGGTCTGCACTTTAGTGAAGCTCCTGGGTGACTCTCGGGCCCATTAAGGTCTGAAAAGGTATAATGAAGGTTTGCTAAGGCTCCCCCAGGTCATCCCTAGGCCTCAGGACAGGGACAGCACAGCGCCGAGGTGGGGACAAAGGCACAAAGCTGGAGAAATGCAGGCTGTATACGTTCGCTCTGGCTGCCATGACAAAGTACCCCAGACTGAGTGGGGGTACTTTCTGTTAAACAACAGAAATTGATTTTCTCACAATTCTGGGGGCTGGAATTCCGAGATTGAGGTATGGGCTGGGGTGGTTTCTTCTGAGGCCTCTGTCTGTGGCTTGTCGATGGCCACCCGCTACCTCTGCGTTCACATGGTCCTCACTCCGCTGCTCCGTGTCCTCGCCTCCTCTTCTCATGAGGACACCACAGGCTGGATCACAGTCCACCCCAACGAACTCACTTAACATTAACAGCCTCTTTAAAGCCCATATCTCCAAATACAGTCACATTCTGAGGTCTTGGGGGTTGGGACATCAATATGTGAATTTTGAGGGGGACATGATTCAGTCTGTAACACAGGGTGTGCACAGGAGAGGCAGGGAACGGGAGCCGTCAAGCTCCTTCTGTGTGCTGGGCTTGGAGCCAGGTGCTCACTTAATGCTCAGACAGCCCTGAGAGGCGCAAGGTGAGCCACCAACACTGTCAAGGTCCCTCTGCCTGTCAGGCACTGGGCCAGGCACGTGCGTCCATCATCTCTCTGCATCCGCAGAGTCTCCTCCCCACACTCACTCACGTGGAACCCGAGGCCCAGAGATGAGAGAGGAGGTGCTTAAGGTCACCAGGGCTGGGGCCAGGTCTCAGGTGTCTGCAGCATTTCTTCCGTCCCTCTCCACCCACCCCCTGCGCTGCTACTCAGGAAAGCCAGTTTACACGTCACTCTACGCTGCCTTCAGAAACAGGAGGGTCTCTAATTGTGGAAGACAAAAAACAGTGGTGAGAAACATAAAAAGACATCTGCTGGCTGGTAGGGTGTCCCAGAGAAAGGCCAGCACCCATCCATGGTGCCAGGGCTGGTGTGTGATGAATGTGGGACCCCAGAACCCACATTTGGGGGCTGGGGTGCTGGAGACAGTCTGGCCTCAGCAAGGGGAGGAGTGTGAGCTCCAAGCTTGCCACATGGGTGGTTCACGTGGTTGGGTTGGCGGCACACACTACCCTGGGGAGGGGGGCTCACGGCCATCTTCGGTCCTGGTGAGCCCCCGGTTTCTCTCTGCCATGCTGAGCTCTCCTCACAGGGTCATTTGTGCGTCTACACCAGGGGACATGGGATCTTGGAGGGGGCAGGGGCCTTGAGAGTACCCAGCGGGCCAGTCCGCTGACCCTTGTTTGGGTCCCAGACTCCTTGGAGATCTCAGGGAAGCTATGGCCCCTGTCCCAGGTGCGCGCAGACACACCTGCCTGCACTCAGCTGCAGGAGCCTCCAGGTAAAGGCTCCTGCCTCAGAGGGTCCCTCTCGGTGCATCCCCAGCCTCGGTGTGAGCCCTTAGGGACGCCTCAATACCTGCCACACCTGACTCCCTTACCTCTCTCTGAGCCGCCTTTGCGTCCCGGCGACTCTTCCCCTCCTCCTTGTCCTGCTCCTCAGAGCCACCCAGAATGAGGTCACTGTGTCCTCACCGTGACACAGATGGGAAGATAAGGGCCTGCATCCCCTGGAGTTCACCTTCCTCCGTGGGGTTCAGCTGTGGCTGTTTCCTCACAGGACAAGCGTCCAGACACTTCCCAGCCTGTCTCGCCCCGGACGTGCTTGCGTTTCTCAGTGTTCCCATTAAGGGCTGGCCCCCGGGACACAGCGTTCCAGGTGACTGGCCGGGAAAGCAGGTCACTCACCCCTTCGCTCTGGATGTTAGCTCTGCAGACAGACACAGAGCACAGCAAACACACTGAGCAAGGGATCAAACCAGTCCCCCGGATCTTCTTCCTATGTAGCTGCACAGTCATCTCTTTTCCTCTTTCTAGTATTTGTGAGGTTTTAATCTGAAGTTCCAGGTTACACCAAATATTAGTATTTGAGTTTCTGTGTTCCTTCACCGCTCATAGTGCCCTCGGCCAAAGGCATTTCTACCCCAAGCCGCAGTTCCCTCACAAGTTTGTTGGGATGGTCAAACATATAATGAAAATGTTAGGGCTTTGAAATGTGTAAAAACCGGTTTATTTTTATTTTTTTATATTTTGCAGAGATGGAGTCTCACTATGTTGCCCAGGCTGGTCTCTAATCCCTGGCCTCAAGCCACCCTCCCTCCTCATCATCCCGAAGTGCTGGGATTACAGGAGGGAGACACCACACCCCGCCCTAAAAACTGTTTCTGTTTGTTGTTATTTTGGAAAAGATTTCTGTTTGTTTCCAAAATCCATCATTTACCCCTTTTATGTAGAAATAGAACTTTCGCCATGGCATGCAAGTGCTCAGCACAGGACCATAATTCCCAGCTTGTCTTGCACGAGGCATGGACAGGGGAGGTGAGGACAGGCCGTGTGCAGTGGTCCCTTTTTTTTTTTTTATTTTAGCATATCATGGGGGTAAAGATGTTTAGGTTACATATGTTGCCCTTGCCCCCCCTCCCCCCTAAGTCCGAATTTCAAATATGTCCATTCTTCGGGTGGTGCGCATTGCACTACAGTGGTCCCTTCTTGACAGCACTTGCACGTCCTGTGGTTTCAGTTACCTGCGGTGCAGTACAATGAGATGTTTTGAGAGAGAGAGAGAGATATATCATATTCATATAACTTTTATTACACTGTGTGTTATAATTGTTCTATTTTATTACTAGAATTGTTATTAATCTCTTACTTCTCCTAACTTATAAATTAAACTTGACCGTGGGTATGTATGTATAGGGACAAACAGTATATGTAGGCTTCGGTACTATCCGCGGTTTCAGGCATCCACTGGGGGTCTTGGAGCGTACCCCCGCGGATCGGGGGACTACTGTACTCAAATTCCAGTGTGCCTTTGAAGGGAGGAGTGTGCCTAGCTGGCCTGCTGCCCCTCCCCTGGCTGGAGTGCAGACACCGTGGGTGCTCTCTTGGGCCACCTAAGTGAGTACGACCCCCCTGGGACGGCAGAGCAACAAGACAGAGGTGGCCTGGGCCCCTGATGACTGCAAAGAACAGCCTCGCCCTACTCAGTATGACTTTCTGTCAGTGAGAAATGAATTCCTATCTTGTTTAAGCAGTTTCTATTTATCTATTGTTCATTATTGGTGTTGCTCAGCTCAGCCTTGTTACAGCCTGATCAATGAATTTTCTTGAGGCATTTTAATTCAAAGAGGCAGATAGAGGCTCAAATCAATAGGGAAGAATAGAGGGACTTGCAAATACCCCCAAGAAACCAATATTTTTTTCTTTATTTATTTCTGCTTCCTTTTATTCCCCTTTTTTCTTTTCTTTTGAGATGGGGTCTCACTATATTGCCCAGGCTGGTCTTGAATTCCTGGGCTCAAGCGATCTTCCCACCTCAGCCTCCCTAGTAGCTGGGACTGCAGGCATGTGTCACAGCACCCCGCTCTATTTCCACTTCCATTTCTTCCCTCTCCTCCCACCCAGCCCTTAAACATTTATTGGGTTCATCTTCTGTGCCAGGCCCTCTGCTTGGCGCTGTGGACACAGAGATGATTAAGGAGCAGCATCCGCCATGGGCTAGCAGGGGAGACAGACAGAATAACCACCTGCCCTCCACGTCCATGTAGCAAGTTCACCATGGAGATCTTCATGGAGTCACCGGTGAACCCAGAGAAGCAGCCACCACTTTTGCTCAGGAAAGTAGGAGTGAGGGAGTCCGAGGGTTACTGCCTGAGCTGGTCCATGAGGATTGAGTAGAGGTTCTCCAGAGAGGGAAGGTAAGGAAGGGCATTCTGGGCAGAGGAAGTAGCAAAGGCTCAGAAGTGTGCAGGAGCGAGGAGTGTGAGGGCCTGTGGGCTCGTCTTGGTGGCTGCCCTCGTGGGGGTGAGGGTGGAAGCCGAGGGCTTGTGCTGTGACGTGCCCTGCCAGTGGCCAGCGTCCTTCTGAGGAGCACTGAGCAAGGAAGAAACAACCGCTTTGCAAACAAACACCTCGTGTATTTATTTCCTCTGTTTTCCTCACATCTCTCATCTTCTCCCCTGAATGAGATGCCTCCTGGTTTCACTTAATTTCCACAGGAAGCTGGAAAGAGCAACATCTGTCTCAATTCCCCCTAACTCGCTCCAGATTTCCAGGGTCAGAATGTGGCCCCGAGAAGCAGAGTCTCTGTGGGGTCAGGGGTGACAGCCCCAGAATCGGTGGGCTCATGCCGAACCCTTGTGACAGCGGAGTCCAGGCACCCGTTCCCTGTACAACCCAGATGTTCAGCAGGAATTCCACTGGGAGCACAGTTTGCTGCCGAGGCGGCCCTGGAGAGGGGAGCACAGGCCTCGTTCCCACGGGCTCCTGCCCAACACTCGTTCCTGAGTTTTATGTTCCTGGGAGAGGGGGCGGCAGAGCACATGCTCCAACGCCACAGCAGCTGTTCCTCACGTGGCCTTGGGAGGTTGGCCTCCAAGCCATGGGGACATTGTTTTGCTTGCAGCTGTATGCTAATGGCATTTGTTTAGGGGACACTTTCTCTTCTGCCACCCACAAGGAGGCCGCTTGGTGTGGGAGAGAAAACAGACAGAGCTGAGCCTCCGGGCTCCAGTCCTGGGGTGAGTGGCTGCCTGTCGCTGAGGCTCGGTCTCCTTACCTCTAAAACAAATCGGGCTGGCCCAAGTTGTGTCTAAGGCCATGTGTGGACGTGGTGTGGGCTGTGGAGTCAGGCAGGCTTGAGTCCTACCCGTGCCACTTGGTGGCCCTGTGGTCCTGGGAAGGTCCTTAACTACGCTGGCCACGGTGTCCTCATCTGCGCGTGGATAACATGGGGCTGGGATGCCTTGGAGGGCCTTGTGGCTTACTGATGAGGATGCCCACTGTCCATAAGGATGCTGAGGAAAAGAGTTTTATTTCCTGCCCCGTGGCAAAATATTTCTAATTCCACACCTTTTGGAACTAAGCAGGGTCAGCACAAAAGACTTGGCTTCTACAATTTACCCCTCTGCCCACCCTCTGCCCCTGTCTCCACAGATCAGCAGACTGTTTTTCCTAAAGCATAACCGGATGACTCCTTAGAGTGTCCACCCAGGCCTCATGGGACCTGGCCCCCACCTGACTGCCCCCCTCCCCCTGTTGTTCTGCCCCGGCCCTCTCCCTGGTCCCTTTCAGACCCTTACACGGTCCAAGCTAGGGCCTCCCCTGGAACTTGCCCCAGAGACAGTGCAGGGGTTGGCTGGGGGTGGGGCAGGAGTGGGGGGTTAGCTCCTCTAGAGTGCACCCTGCTGTCCCTAGAAGGAGGATTTGCTTCCCCAAGCCCCCACCTAGGTAAAGCAGCGTGCTGTTGGTGCACGATCATGTCAGCCCCCAGGTCCCCCTTTCAAGATGCTGCCCCCACCAGGTCCCCGGGGGGCAGCCCCTCTGCCTGGAGTACGCCCCCTTCCACCACTTCTGTTGGCTCCTTCCCCTCTTTCAGATCTCAGCCCGGGCATCAGTGTCACTCTCACTTGCCGACGTCCTGGGGGTCCCCATCTCATCTCTCAGCGAACTCATCACGTTTGTACCTATGGATCCTGTCCCCTCCCATTTGACGCCTGACTCTTGCAATGAATCGTAGATGCTGGGAGGGCAGAGGCTGCTGGCCTTGCCGTATTCCCATTGTCTAAAGCAGTACCTGGTACCTAGTTGGCTCCTGACAAATAGCTGTTGAATAAATGAATCCCTCAGCGAATCTAGAATTTCGTTGTAAAGTGATCACAACAGGAAGGCGAATCACCACAAATCATGTTGTGCTACGTACAGACTTTGGCGCCAACATCATGGGTACAAATCCTGGTGCACTGATCCTTGGGACTCAGGCAGGGCAAGCTGTTTCCTCTCTCGGCCCCAGGGAGAAGAGTGTCTCAAGAAAGAGGGGATGAAACGTTGAAAGGCCAAGGAATAGAAGGGCCGAGATGTGTCTACTGGACTCGGCCACAGGAGGTTGTGGTGACCTTGACCAGAGCAGTTTTAAAGGGTTGGGGCATCGGAAACCAGACTGCAGGGGAGGGAGCAGGAGTGGAGGAAGTGGGGGTGTGAGTGGAAGTGACTATTTCTAGACACTAGACCAGGAATGGGAGGAGAGATGACATTAGCTGTTTCTCACCAAGCAGGATCATGTCAGAATTAATATGGAAAATTTTTTGAATAATAAAAATGATTCATCTACTAGATGGTTAGCAAAATAAGATGACTCAATTCCTTGTCTTACTTCTCACCAAAAAGTAGGATGTCAGAGTTGAAGGGACCTCAAAAGCCAGAGGATTCCAACACAATCCTCTTATTGGACAGATGAGGTGCCTGAGGCCCAGAGAGGGGGAGGGACTTGCCCAAGGTCACACAGCAGATGAGGGGCAGAGCCAGGTTTTGAACCCAGGCTCCTGTATGCCCCGCCCAGGGCTCTTTCACCATATTCCATCCCTCTCTTTCCTCTGCCCTTTCTTAGTGCTCTTTATTGGCTCCACGAAATGGCAAGGATGGTTATTTTTAGTTTATTCAAAATGAGTAAATGGGCAAAGGGTTTTTTTTCTCCCCATATATCGGATCCAAAATGTGTCTTATGTAAGAGCTAACTGGGGTGAGGAATGGCTCCACAGCGAGAACAAAGATTCCTTTGAATATTAAAATCTCCAGAGTGAACCCAAATTGGCTCAAATGCCTGGACTCAGCTGTCCTCGCCTAGCTGACAGGAGAAGGCTGCGCAGGGTGTGTGTGTGTGTGTGTGTGTGTGTGTGTGTGAGCACACGTGTGTGTGTGTGTATGGCAGGTTCCCTCTGTCGAGTGATTCCCAGAGCACCAGGACAAGCACCTTGAACCCGAACCTCCTCAATACTGCTTATTATTATTAATTGTGATAAGAAACATATAATATAAAATTTACCATTTTAATCATTTTTAAGTGTACAGTTCAGTAGTGTTAAGTACATTCACACTGTTGTGCAACCATCACTACCATCCAGCTCCAGAACTCATGCCTTCTTGCAAAACTGCAACTCTGTACCCATGAAACCACAGCTCCCAACTCCCTCCTCCCCCGGCCCCTGGCAAGCACCCTCTGCTCTCTGTCTCTACGAATGCGACTACTCTAGATGCCTCCTGTGAGTGGGACCACACAGCATTTGTCCTTTCGTGACTGGCTTGTTCACTATCCGTATCTCTTTGAGTGTGCCGCGCGAGCTGCCCCTCCCCCCGTTAGGAATCCCCTCGTTGGCAGAGGAGTCTCTGCTGCAGAGGGGCATGCACCCCTGGGAAGAAGGCACGTCAGGCTTTACTGGTACTTTCTCTCGAATGCCACTCAGTGGATGATTTCTCAAGAGCAGGTTTTGTTGGGCTGGGGGTGACCCTGGTTGAAAGCCCTGATTGATTAAGGGTGGGAAGAGGGAGCGACATTAATGACAGAGGGAAAAAAATATCCTGCCTGAAAAAAATGTTGCTGGGATCATTATAAGTATATTCATGGGACGGCAATTAGTTTTATGACACAGCTGCCTCCAAAATTTATGGGTCTGCATCTGCTGACCTCCTGGCTTGCTCTGACTTGCTTCCTTAGGGAATTATGACGGGGGTGCCCTGTAAGGGCTGCTGGTGATAACCACAATCATACCCTTGTATCTGGGTTGCCTTCTGCAATTTAGGATGCACTTCCACTTCTGTTATTTTATTTGATCAAAGTGACAACAGTGTGCGGTAGCCAGAACAGGACTTACCATCTTCATCTTTCAAGTGCGGAAACAGGCTCCGTGGGCACAAGGGACCTGCTCGGGGTTATAGAATCACGTGTGGGCAGCACTGGATCGAGGACCCAGGTCTTTAGTCTGGGGCTCTTTCTACCGCTCCACGCTTTTCTGGCGTTTATTCACCTGAAATATCTAAGGGTAACGTCTATTTGCAAGTGCAAGTTCTCTCTCCCCCACCTCCCACTGGACCTCAGACCGAATCCTTCTTCCACACTGATGTGCCACCATCCAGACGCTCAAATTAGAAACCCCAGAGCCGTCCTTGACATTTCCCTCCCTCCAGTTTCATGTCCAGTCTTCAGTTAAGTACTGTCATTTTTAAGTCCTAAATATGTTCTCAGTGCTCCCCCTTCTCTGCAATTCTGGAGTACCAGAGTCCAGGCCTTTCTTATCGCATGTGGAGTTGACCCGTTATACTGCCACGATGTCCTTTCTGTTCCTCTCTTCCTCTGCGATTTCTTGGGAAATGTGGATCCGAACATGGTTAAACACGTTTCTGTATTGTAGGGTTTCTCAGAGCCTTTTACCCGCTAATAATAGTCACAGTGACTTGCTAAGGTGGGGGGTTGTGTACTTGGCTTGCCCCAAACTTATTTGCTCATCCTTGGACCCCTGCAGTGTCTCTCTGCCCTCTTCACCCCACCCCCCAAGCCCCTCCTGCCAGGCTGGCCTTTCAATCTCTCCGGTGGCGCCCCACCCAGGTTCCCTTTGCCAGGCTGGGGCACCTGCCACAGATGTGGGGAGGGTTGGCTGCTGATGCTCACAGCTGCCTCTTCTGGAAGTCACCTCTCGAGGGAGGCCACATTCCCCCAAGCCACAGAAGCATCTCATAACCGATGTCTGACTTGGTGGGTGGGTCCAAAAAGGCCACCCCACTCTTGCCTCAAGGAGAGAAACCATGCTGTGCAGCTTATGCTCCCGTACCAGCTGTGGATTGGGACAGAGGCAGACTTTACCAGAGACCACATCCTCGCTCGGCCCTTCCCTCTTCTCCCTCCCTGGCCCCTGTGTGGTTTTCCTGAAGGGCATTCCCTCAATACTTCCCCGTCTGAGCCTCTGTTTCTCAGGAGCGCTGCCTAAGACATACGCTACACTCCCAGCCGCCAGAGGGATGCTCACGCGCCGTCTCTCACTCACCGTGTCAGACTCCTTTGTCTTATACTCTGGCAAAGCAGGTCCTGTTGTGACAGCACCGAGCTCTGTGGGTGTACCCCCACTTGTGTGACTGAGTGAGGCCTGCCAAGTCTACAAGGAACCCTGTCTGTATTTGCATTCATTGCTGCAATCACCATGATGCCTGGTAGGTGCTCCAGATGCACCAGACGAATGAAAGTTAGAGAGCACCATCGATATCCAGAGGGCAAATGGAAAATATTGTAGAATATGGCAGGCAGCAAGTTAATATCTAGAATATTTTAAAAGCTTTTGCAAATAAGAAGATGCAAACATCTTATTACAAAAAAAGAATGCGAGCAGACAAATCTCACACACACACAGACACACACAAATGGAGATGGTCCTTTTTTTTATTTTTTTTTGAGACAGGGTCTCACTCTGTTGCCCTGGCTAGAGTGAGTGCCGTGGTGTCAGCCTAGCTCGCAGCAACCTCAAACTCCTGGGCTCAAGTGATCCTACTGCCTCAGCCTCCCGAGTAGCTGGGACTACAGGCATGTGCCACCATGCCCGGCTAATTTTTTCTATATATGTATTTTTAGCTGTCCAGATAATTTCTTTCTATTTTTAGTAGAGACGGGGTCTTGCTCTTGCTCAGGCTGGTCTCGAACTCCTGACCTTGAGCCATCCACCCACCTCAGCCTCCCAGAGTGCTAGGATTACAGGCGTGAGCCACCACGCCTGGCCGGAGATGGTCCTTGAATCTATGGAAGGTATGTTCATCGAAGAATAGTAAATTAAAACAATAGTGAAAGAACATTTTTTTGACTATTGGATTACCAAAGATTTATTTTCATAAAAAGATCATGATGCTGGTGAGGTGGCAAAGAGCCAGGCTTTCTCATATAGGGCTGGCAGGAAGAGAAGTTGGTCCCACCATGACAATATGGCTGTTCAGGACAGAGAGTTTGTCTTTTTGTTCTCCCCAGATCCTCAGTGCCCAGAATGATGCCTGGCACTCAGGCACTCAATTAACATTTGTTGAACAAATGGAAAGCAATTTGGCAATGGACATCGCAAATCTTAAGTTTTTATATTCCTTTGTTTAGTAATTCTACTTCCTAAGGAATCCCTTAGAGATTAGGACAAAGATATTTGTATAAGGACATTCCTCACTTTCATTTATAAATTCAGAAAACTGGAAACAACCTAAGTGTCCACAGGCTGTTGACTAGCTTAATATAGCATGTCCACTAATTGATAAAAGTGATATATTTGGGCATATAGGATTATGCTATTGATAAATACTAAGTGAAAAGAACTTAAGACTCTATATACAGCATAATCTCAAGTTTTGGGAAAAAACCCACACTTATTAATAGTGGGTTATGGTGATTTATATTTATTTCTTTTTCTTTTCCAAAATTTCAGCAATGAATATGTATTACTTTTGTAGTCAAGAAAAAAAAAAAACCTTTGAAAAAGAAAGCATGGTTAATAACAAAATTGCGAGCAGCCAGAAAAAATGGGAATAACTTGTAATAGTATTTTTCCCACTAATGCTTCATAATAGATCATTTTATGGTGGGTTAAAGAACATACTCTCTTATTAAATTGGACCAGCTTTGTTTAGACAACAATGAGAATTAAATGTTGTGCCACTGGAGACATTTTATGTTGTTTTCATGTTCTTAGTGTATATTTTTCCATGACCTGGAAAATCTTAAAATATTGGCTCTGCTTAAACAAAAAAATTTCACAACTCCTTTGACTGGAATTGATTTCTCCTGTGGCTCCTGAGTCTGTAAAAGGCATCAGGATGCAACAAGGCATTGACCTTTATTCTTTGCCTGGGCTGGAGAATTTCCCTATGGCTGGCTCAAGGTTTCCAAGAGGAAGGCAATTAAATGACCTAGCACAATAGCACGGGTCCTCGGCTGGGCTTATCTTGATTAGGAGGAAGTGGCTATCTAGTTGTTCCAAATTTAGAGCATAGGAAAGAGCCAGATGTTTGAGACTATCCTACAAAGAAAGTCTTAACCTGTTGGGGCTTTTGCCCGACTCGCCACATCTCTGATATCTGGCTGTGCCCACCTTGACATAGAGCAAAGGGACCTTTGGGTTCCATTTTCCCCTTCCCAGGAAATCTGTCCCGGCTTCAAAGTCCACAGAGAGGCTCATTTCCCTGCTAAGTTTTGGAAGGACCCTGGACATATACCTCCTGACACACCTGTTCGGTTATGTGAAAGCTTCCATCGCCTCTAAGATGGAATCCAGGATCCCGAGCCTGGTTGGAAAGGCCCTTCACCATCCAGCCACTCTCCTGCCGTTCATTCCAACCACAGTCGGAGATAAGCGTTTACGGGAGCAAACTCTGGAGACTAGGGACAGACATGGTCCCTGCCCTCAGGGAGCATTCAGGACAGTGGGGAGACAGAAATTGAGCACACACACAGAGGAGAGTACAAGCACAACCTGGCAGAGATCTGGGCTTGAAGACCAGATGGGCTTCTTCCTAGCTGTGTGATCTTGGACAAGTTACCTTATGCCTCTCTGCCTTAGCCATCTCCCCTGTTTAAGGGGGTAATGTTACTATTATTACTAATATCAAATTCCTAAGGTGTATGTGAGCTCTGCATCATTTGCTGTATGTAGAGCACTCAGCACAATGTCTGCTGTATACAGTTGTCCCTCAGTATCCATGGGGGTTGCTTCCAGGACCAGTCTGAGGATGCACAAGCCCCTTATATAAAATTATGTAGTGTTTGTATATAACCCATGCACATCTTCTCTTATACTTTAACTCATCTCTAGATTACTTATAATACCTAACACAATGTAAATGCCACGTAAATAACTGTTATACTGTATTGTTTAGGGAATAATGACATGAAAAAAAGTCTGCACATGTTCAGTACAGACTCAACCATCCATTTTTTTCCCCCAAGTATTTTCGATTCGTTTAGAAAAAATTTGCTGAGCTGTGACTTGGTGCTGGGCACTGTGCCAGGCACTAGAAGTTCAGAAGGGGATGATGCAGTCTGATGCCGAGAAACCCATATTTTAGAGATGGAGACTCAAATGGGGACAGACCAAGGTAACACAGCTCCAGGTACCACGTCCCAGAAACCCTGGTTTCCTCCCGTTCCCAAACATACCATGAAACTTCATGTTCGGTGACTTTGTTCCTTGTGTCTAAAAAGCTTTCCCTCCTCCGCCCTTGAAAACTTTCAAGATCTAGCTTGAATATCATCAACACTGTGAAGTCTTCTCTGACCTTCAGACCAGGATGGTGACCTCTCCTGTGTCTATGGTGCCTGCATAAGCTCCCTGACTATCACCTCCTTCACCAGTCATTACAGAGCATCTCCAAACAGACTGGGAGACCCTGAAGGCAGGTTTTATGCTTTACTCGTCTCCACGTCCCAGTGTCCAGCACAGGGCAGGCACATTGTAGATGTGTAGGAAGTGGTTAAATGGAAGAATGAATGAATCAATAAAAGGGCATCTGACATCATAGAAGAAACTGCTGCTCTGGCAATGAGGGGAGATTTGGAGGAGGGATGCTCTCTTTCCACTATAATATTTTATGAGACCGTAACATTTACTCTACAGATAGTTGGGTCCCTCCTACCAATTCCATCTGCAGCCACGAGCAGTTTGCTTGGTCATAGGAAGGTTGGAGAAAGTGCTGGCCTGAGGGGCCTGTCCTGAGCATGGCTTTCCAACGGTAACATTGTCAGGAGCACCCTGAGCGGGTTAAGACTCTTGTCCTAGAGCTGGTCTTGTGCCAGTCCATTTACTTTTCACAGTGTGGGAGAGTATTTAATTGGAAGTGGAGTTACTAAGGCCAACATTGCAACAGAAATAATTAGATGTAAAACCATAAGTGCTTTGGGACTGGGACACAGAAATTTAATTTTAGTTTCCTCACTGATTTGTTGGGTGACCCAGGGTGGCTCCTTTCCCTCTCTGGACCTCATCCATTAAGTGGTGATTGTAGGAGGCAGGAGTGGGGGAGGTTGGATTGATTAATCTCCGAGGTTCCTTCCGGCTCTGATACGCTGTGTCTGTAACTTCCGCGATATCAGATTGACGAAAGGCCGGCTGACAGAGGGGCTGGAAAGTGATGTGGATGGAGTTCTGGGAGAGTATCCCAATCCTTGTGAGGTCAAATTCGTGGTTTAGGAACCAGAAGTTCAGAAATGTTCTGAAACCACAGATGATCAAATCCACCCACTGGAGATTCAACACATACTTGCTCAAAATTGTTAACTAAAAGCAGACTTTTTGAGTTGCAAAGGCTATATCTAACCTAGCTTTGTATCCTCCTTGATAGGTGTAACAGGCAGGCACTTCCAAATGGTAGAGGCCCTGTCTGCCATCTGGGACCTGCATCCTAAAGTGGGAGGTATGTCTCTGGCTGGCCTACCTGGCCACCAGGAGGCAAAGATCCCTTGCATGGCTCTTGCTCAGGTACTGTGCCTTAGGAACTCTAAGGAGGTTCTTTTAACTCACTGTTTTATAGCATGGCAGGGTCTGTTGAGAAGAACTGAAATCCACTCTCAGAAGTGACTTGCAGCATATACTTTTTTTGAAAAACATGGAGATAAAATTCACATACTATAAATTTACCCTTTTCAAATGCAATTCAATGGTTTTTAGTATATTCGCAAAGTTTTGCAACCATTACCATTGTCTAATTCTTGAATATTTTCATCATCCCAGAAGAAATTCCATATACATTAGTAGTCACTTCCCATTCCCCCTCCCCCAGCCCTTGGCGACAGCTCATCTACTTTCCGCCTCTATGGATTTGTTTATTTTGGACTTTTCATATAAATGGAATCATACAACATGTGGCCTGTTGGGTCTGGCTTATTTCATTTAGCATGTTTTCAAGGGTCATCCATGTTGATCATATACTTTTTTGAACAATTAAAAATTATATGTGCATATCAACCTTCAAATAGCATACAGGCAAAACTGTAGTGTGAGCTTGGTGTGATCTTACGAACTCCCCCTTAGTAGAACAGGTGAAGGACTAGGCTAGTCTAGCTAGGTCTGTCCCAAATCTTCTTTATTTCATTATTCCAGTCAATTTGGGCCTTTTAAGAATCATACAGACCTTTAAAATTAAGAATCAGGCCGGGTGCGGTGGCTCACGCCTGTAATCCTAGCACTCTGGGAGGCCGAGGCGGGCAGATTGTTTGAGCTCAGGAGTTCGAGACCAGCCTGAGCAAGAGCGAGACCCCGTCTCTACTAAAAATAGAAAGAAATTAATCGGACAACTAA
>CAUYRB010022163.1:0-15481 GCA_963574695.1 Propithecus perrieri | reverse complement strand
CCTGGGCTCAAGCGATCCTCCTGCCTCAGCCTCCCGAGTAGCTGGGACTACAGGCATGCGCCACCATGCCCGGCTAATTTTTTCTATATATTTTTAGTTGTCCAATTAATTTCTTTCTATTTTTAGTAGAGACAGAGTCTCGCCCTTGCTCAGGCTGGTTTTGAACTCCTGAGCTCAAACAATCCGTCCGCCTCGGCCTCCCAGAGAGCTAGGATAGTTCATTTCTTTTTCGCACTGAGTAATATTCCACTGTCTGGTTGTACCACAGTTTGTTTATTCATTCACCTCCTGAAGGACATCTCGGTTGCTTCTGAGTTTTGGCAATTACGAGTAAGGCTGTTGTAAACATCTGCATTCAGGAGAATTGCTGGGTCAAAGAATGTGCACATTTACAATTAATAGATATCGTCAAATTGTCCTCCCAAAGTCTGTATCAATTGGCATTTTTTATTAGGTGGGGTATTTTTGATGTGGTGTTAATAGGGACACTTCCCAATTATTTGTTTCTCTGAATGTGGATAAAGGGATTGGAAGATGGAAATGGGAAAAATACTGAGGAAGGACAAGATTCTGGTTATACATTTTGCGTGAGCTGAGACAGCCCTGCGTTGGTGGAAGCTCAGAGCGAATTCTGATGCGTATCAGAGGCACGTGCTGCCCGGGCCTGCTCATCCCAGCCCAGCGCGCTCTGACCTGGGCGTTTTTCCCTCCTGGGTCATTTGGCAGTGGGCTCTGCTATCGAACACCTGTGCGTGGCAGGGGGAGAGGAAAACCCGTCTCACGATTATTACTTACCCATTGTTATCCACTAGCAGGGAGGCAGCATCTGTGCCCAGGGGCCAGCACCCCTACTAGGCTTCGGAGAGCTTCCCATCCAATTGCCACCGCCCCGCAAGCAGGCTCTGGGGCTCCACCCAGGGCCCTTGGCGGAAACAGGATGTCGTGTTTCCAACAGGGCGAGCAGCGGCTGCTTATCTGCGGTGGTCAGCAAGGCAGGCAGAAACATTCTTGGTGACCTTCCTTCCTTGGCATGTTTGAAAACCATGACCCCACACCCCTGTATGGAGGAGTTAACTGAGGAGTTTTAACTAAGTGGGGGACGAACATGAAATATTTATATTTTTTCCAATTATTGATTTCTATGGCGTTCAGTTGAATTCCCATTTCCCACTCTTTGATATCTTTGCCAGAGTCCATAACTTTCTGCTCTGTTTCGGTTATAAAAAGTTCAGTCCATTTTGGTTTAAAGTGTCAATTTCAGACTCAGTTTAAGTCTAATCTGCTCTCTCTCCCTGCATAGGTTTGACTTGAGGCCTAGGAGATCTGGGGCTGGAGTGTAGGAACAGTCTTTTCACTCTTCCTTCACTCTGGTACCTCGGAATAGGGAGGACAGTGACAGGCAAGATCAGGGTGGGCATGGGAGGGTGGAGGAGAAATAGTCTGCCCTGAGATGTAAACCTCCTCCCTTTCCTGGGTCTACCAGCGTGTTCCTGGTGGGGGTGCTATTGTCGTTTTGGGTGGGACAATGCTTAGGGTGGAACTCTTCTGTACATTTCAGAATATTTAATATTTCTCCCCCTCTAATCCCAACTCAAATTCACATAGTACCCTTTAGTCTTTATGACGATCTTACCCCCTTTTCCAAACACCTCCTAGGAAGGCCATTCTGCCCTGCTTGAGAACTACTGGAAACTTCCCAGGTTGGTGCCAGGAGAAGGGAGGGAGGAACAACATCTTCTTAGAGTTCTGGGCTTGAGTCAGTGGTGGGAAGGAATCCCTGGTGGTCCTCTGGTTGGGTCTGGTTTTATCTGGACCTTTCTGCCGCTGCGTGGTGGTCTCTGCACAGCTGAGGCGGTAGAAATTCTAGGGATCTGTTCACCTGCCTCTGAACCTCTCTATTACTAAGAACCACCTTAGAGAGGGTAGTAGCTATGTCTTCCTTTGTTCCCACCAGTAATCTATCTCCCCAACATTTTCTCTGGGGAAGAGGCAGTCCCAGTGCAAATGGGGGGCTCAATGCCCTTCACCTGAAAGCCCTTTGGGAAGCCCCCAAATTCTGCTGCTCCCTGTAACTCCATGTTCCTTTATGTGGAGCTGTGGGAACTAGTGGAGTCAATCCCTCGCCTCCTGGAATTCGTGCCCTGTGGCTGTGCCTGTGACTCACTGTTGACCAGTAGAATTCGGCGGAAGTGACGCTGCAGGACTTCTGAGGCCAGGTCATATGAAGGCTTGCGATCCCTGCTTGGGTTTCTTGGAATGCTTACTCTCAGGGTGCTTCTTTCTTGGAACACTCTCTCTTGGAACCCAGCTGCCGTGCTCTGAGGAGCCCAGGTAACATGGCAGCCATGCGTTGGTGCTCTGGTGGACAGCCCCACCTGCGCTCCCAGCTGACAGCCAGCCTCACCTGGCGGTCATTTGAGTGTGCCATGTTGGACATCCAGCCCAGCCCAGGAGAGCCCTGCTTAAGGTCCAGCTGCCATCTGATTTTAACCACATGAAAGACCCCAAGAACTGCCTCACTGAGCTTACTCAACCCACAGAACCATGACAGAGAAGATCAAATTAGAGCTTTAAGGTACGAAGTTTGGGGTGGTTTGTTACACAGCAATAGATAACTGAAACTACTCCTCTGGGGCAGGAAGCCAGACTTCTGGGCTAGAGTTGACCAGTAGGGCTTTGGAATTAGAATTTGGAACTTAGTTTCTTGACCCTGTGAAAGTTACTTCACCTCAGTGCATCTCTGTGTCCTCATCTGTGACAGGGATAATAATAGTACATTCCTCATAGGATTTTTGTGAGAGTTAAATATGACGATCTGTGTAAAGGGCTTAGTATGGTGCCTGGCATCTACTAAGCACCGATTAAATGTTAGCCATGATAATAATTATTGAAATTAGTGGTTTTATGGAGCTGAACAAAGTTTCTCTTAAAATATAATCATTTATTCACATTTTTCTTTATTTTTGTTTTAGTCTCTTTTCTACCAATCCTAACCCACGAGGTCCCCTGGAAGCCACGTCATGCAAAGTTTGTGGCAAAGCTGCCGTGTTCTTTTCTGCCACAGATTTGAAAGGGAAGATTTTCTGAGTGGATCTGGTTATTTTTTGGGTTAAGGGAATATGAACCTGCTATTCACCCATTTTTATCTCTCCAAACGCCCTATCAGTTTCGCTTTTCTTTTAGCCTCCTCCTGGGAATGGCTTTTCCTTACTTGAAGAGCAGAGGGAACTGAGCAGGAAATTGATGTCTTAATAAAGATGACAAGAATGAGGGTCACTGGGATGAAAATGAAAACTGACACTTAAATTGTCCTCTGTGGTTTCTTAATGACTTGTTTTAGCTCAGAGCATTATGCTGGTTCTCATAAATGGGAACCAAACATATACTGGGGTTTGTTGAAATGCCAGGATGAATGAAGCTTTTCAGAATAGCAAACATTTTTCTATGGCTTTGTGACTCCTGTGATTATGTTAATGCTGGGGAGAGTGAACGGGGACATAGGGCATACTGGGACCACCCCGAATCCCATCTCCTCCGATACTCATATTTTAGATTCCAAGCTTCAATAATGAAATTGCCTTGAAACCTTCGCTCTCTGATTGGTGTACTGCACGTCTGACCCACCTCTCTCTATTTGCTCTCTTTTTTGTCAGTAAGGAGATGTTAGAAGAGATGGCTAAGCAACTCATGTTTGGAATTTTTATGCATACTAAGCTTACATGAGGTAGAGGTAGACGGGGAGAAATCTTGCTCCATTTCATTTTGCTCTTTGCTTCTTGGACTTGATACAAAAATATCTGGTTTAGGTCTTCAATTTGTACTTGAAAGAAATTTAAACCACAGAAATCTTGAAGTCAATTTTAGCATCTGAGACATTGGGGGAAAATGATTTCTTTTCTGAGTTACTGCGGCAGAAGGCATCCCATATTCATCCCATATTCAGCTGAGGGAGCTTAGTTATTAGGGATCCAACCTGAAATTGGTACCACACTGGTTGCTTGTGGGATGACTTTTTTGGGGGGGTTGTCTGAAACTGGGGTGTGATTAGACCTGCTCGGCCCCAGATGAGCTTGGTATACAGTAGACACAAAAAATGCTTGGTAATGGAATGAAAGAATGATAAACGTCTGCCAATTGCTCAAACCATTTGTGCTTTCTTATGTCCCACAAGTGGTCTTCTACCAAGAGTTGTGTTTGTTTGCTTATGTTTTTGAAAATTGTATCAACCTCTGTAGTTTTGGCTTCTCCTTTCCTTTTTTTTTTCCTAGTCCGGGGGACAAAGCCCACTCTTCTTATCTTGTGAGTTGTCTTTGTATCTGTGAGACAGGGCCAGGTAGACTGAATTTTAGGGATTTTGGCCAGGAATGAAAGCTGAGTCCTGACTCTTAGTCATAAACAATTATTTACGCTTGGTATTAATATGATTCTGTTGTGTCTATCTCTGTCAAGAGTTGTCAATATTTTTGAATTCCTGGTGAAATCTGTGATTGGGGAAAATTACACATTTGCATAAAATTTTTGAAAATATAGATTTTGTATAGTAGATTTTTGAATTAATAACATGGAGCTCCATTGATGCAATTGGTTAGCGTGTGGTACTTATGTGAATTAATAACTAATTAAAAAAAGACTTATGTTTGAATAAGTTGCTGTAATTAGGCCCTATTAATTAATATGGAAAAATCATTACTCACTGAGGGTGACTACTTACTGGTTCTAGGAGAAAAGAGCACATGGTTTTAGTGCCCTTCTAATCGAATTGATTTCCTTATCAGGAACAAGCATCATTTGAGTGACAATTTTATCCCAGAGCTTAAAGACTGAGCATAGTAAGATTTCCCTTTGCTTTTTTCAAATTCGATAGGAGGGCTTCCCACCCAGAATCCAGAGATGAGCCTGGTTTGGTCTAGGCTTGTGAAATCTGGAACTTTCATCTGCTAAATGCATGGAATAAAAGCTTGGCTTATCTATGACCGTGTTTCGTATTCCAGTCCCCAGTGGTCAAGGTGGGAGTTTGTGGTTCTGCCTTTGGAAAGTTCCATTGCTGTCTCTCGTCCTATTTCCATCCACTTTCAAGTGACTAGAGAATACACTGGCTTTCTATTTTCTTTATGTTTCTACAGTCTTTCCTTATTTTAAACCATTTTTCTTTTTTCCCTTCATTATTACCCTGCCCCTAACTCTCTGAAGTTTCAAGGGGCAAACTGGCAGTGGTAAAACTGGAGCACGAGCGGAAGAAAAAAATAAATCCAATTTGCATTTAAAATGTCCACTTGAAGCTCCAAAATTAAGAAAAATACCTAAAAGAAATTGAGGCTTTCGGGTGATAATAATCACTGTTATCATTTTTTTTAATGATGATAATAATAATAATCCATGAGTAACGGATGTCAAAATCTGTATGGAAAAATTCAGGCAAGTATTTCTTTCAGAGGAGCAAATTTGGAAACTGATGATCAATGGAGTAAAGGTGTTTGTTATCTCAGTCCAGGTATTATCGTACAGTACTGGGATGTGGTTGTCTTTGGCAAATAGAGGTATTCGTGAGTACTTGTTACAAAGGAGACTTCAAGTCTGAGATGATAACAATTGAGATATTATCAATTCTTATGAGATTAAGATTGTAGCATAATGACAACAAATCTAATTTCTCTGAATTTCAAAATTAAAATGAACTAGTGTTCTTAGAGCAAGTCATCCCAATTTATAATATTTGCTGAGGACTTACTATGTGTCCAGTACAGGGAGAAATGCTTTGTTTGCATTATTTCATCTAATTATTTCCAGCGCCATAGAGAGTAAGATTATTTTACAGATGAGGAAACTGAGGTTTGTAAGAGGTTATGCAGCCTGCTCAGGTAAAGCAAGGTAATGTTGACAAGCTACAGGTGGCAGTACCTGTTGGGGGTGTTTTCCATTTTAAAAACAAACATTTGTTGAGTCTTTTCTATATGGCAGGGATTTTCACATGTGTTATTGTATTTTATCTTCAAAACAATCCTCTGCGGTAAGGCATGGTTATTCCCACTTTACAGACAAGGAGACTGAGATTCAGTGAGGTCAGGGATCTTGCTCAAGACCACGTAGGCAGAAAGTCCTAAAGCTAGGATTATAGTCCAAGTCTTCTGGTTCCAAATCAAAAACGGTTCTCAAAATCGTTAAAGTGGCAATGCAGCTGGAAACCATGGTCTTCTTTGCAGACTACAGTGTTCTTTCTGGAACATGAGGAAAGAATGGTATATTTAATTCCAGCAGAGGACTAAGAATAATTTCAGTAGCTAAAAATAAATCTCCATGCATGAAATGAAAAATCAACCTGCGGAAATGATACAAGTGTGCTGTTAAGATCTCCCTTCGAGAGAACATGCTCTGAGAAATATAGTGCGTTGTCAGCCTCTAGTTGTTGCACCTTTGGGGTTCTGTACTTTTGAAGTTCTTAATTTTATGTGTCAATGTGGCTAGGCTATGGTTTTTTTTTTTCCTAAAATCATACCCTATAAATAGTCCATATATCATTCCAATAATACACATATTTATGTCTTGATTAACACTCAACGCTTTTCCCATCAACATGCTCCCACAGAAATCCTAACTAGAGTGTCTTAGGAAAGAGATTTGGGCTGTGTTTCTATGACCATGGCTGACCCTTGGTCGTCATGATTCCCCAGGGCTCTGAAGTAAGGAGGACATTTGGAAGCAACTTTCTGTCACAGCAGCTAGCACGAAGTAGATATCTAGGTCATATTTATTGGATGACTGAATGATTGTCTCGTTCTTTAACATCTACAAATATTTGCAGAATATTTTCATGTTTCTTTTATTCTGCTGAAGTCATTCCCTCAGACTCTGAGTGTATGCCATTTTCATGGCTGGTAAATCAGTTGAACAGGTTATTGTTTGCCACGGGATGTTTGGTCGTCGTCGTAATATTTTGAAAGGACTCTCAGGTTGGTTCTCTAAGGCAAGGGGATATGATAGCGAAAAACTGAGGCTCACAGAGCTTAAGGGGTAACTTCAGGTTATGTACTGGCTGGAAAATAAGAGAGCCAACTGTGGAAGCTGAAAAATTTAAATCTTATATCCAAGCACCGTCCAGTGGATGAATGGCTTTTTATTATATAAACAAAAATTGCCATTAGAAAATCATGTCAAATGAACCAGCTCTAAAACACAACTACTAGATTAAGAACTCCTCAAAGGCAAGCTCATATATCAACCCTGGTATTTCCAGCAAATACACACACACACGCGTGCACACATACACACACCTGTGCACACACAATGAATAAGCACACATCTCATAGAGAAATACAAATTTGTGTCAGTTGTCTTACTTAGAATTCCAAAGAGTCCCTATCTGCCTCTATAATTAAATTATATACACATAATAAACATGTTTATTAATAGATATAGCTTAATGTGAAAGTCTAGGTTTACAGATATTTTATGGGGTTAGAAGTCTGGCAAATCAATGACCACCATTCAAAGATATATGAGAATACATTTTGATTTTGGTTGCAAGGTGACATTTTGGCAAAAGGAATATATTTTCTAATTATTCTTGGGCCAAAGTGAGAAACTAACTGGATTTCCTAAAAATAAGGATTGTTTGTATCTTCCACTTTGGAGACCTCCACTTGTTTTCCTTTGTCTTTTGATAGCACCACACTGGTTTCCCCAGAGGGCATTGACGTTGACAGAGAAAGACCAAAGGAACCTTTGTGACTTCATCCAAATGTCATAACAAAAGTAAGGCTTAGCATGCTTCAGGGATTGACTTTCAAGCAGGAACTGGGTTGTTTTGGAAACTTACCTAATGACATTGTTATTATTTCTCATGAGTGATTAGGTTGATAGATCAATCCCACTTGCATTTAGTGTAATCCCTACAGGGAAGCCCGTCAGTACAGAAGCTGTGTGGCCCCGGAGCTTGGCTAAAGCTCTCTGCAAGAAAAATGTCACTTGCCTCTGATATTTTTACATTCGGCTGTGAACCCACCAAATAATGTTTTCTTAATAAGAACACCTGAAGATTTTGAACCATCTCTCATCCTGGGACTATTAATACATTTTGAAAAATTTAAAGGATAAATTTGCAAAGAACGACTGATATTTGTAAAACATCAGGCAAGATACAAAGGTTACAGGTATTAGGATTAATATGACTAGTGCTTTTTTTTTATTTCTTTTTTATTTCTTATTTCTCCTTACCCTCCCATAATCTTGACAAATACTTTTTAATTGTGCACTGCACACAGTAGGAGCTCAATAGATATTTTCTGAATGTTGCATGGGTGAAGTGCTTTTGGAAATAAGCAGACAGCTGTCGTGGCCTTGTAAATCATGGCAGAAGTGTGTTTTTACAGATATCGTTGGGGCACAATCAAATCTTCTTGACCTTCTTCTACCTTTATAGATGTGTTTTGACTGATACTGAGAAGATGCTGGTTTGAATGGAGATGCTTATAATTTAAAAACATGATTTTTACCATCTCCTAACACTTCACAAAGGTCAAGAGGGTAGATAAACAACTTCCTACAGCTGCTGCTACATCTGGCACACGCCTGCAGCAGAAAGTGTGCACTGAAAAGATAAACACATCGGGTTGCATCGGCTTGCACGCCTGTGCTTTCTGCGTCTGAACTTGACCCTCAGCAATTAATATTAAAACCAGGCTTGACATTAATGAATAAAAATTCAAAAGAAATTGTGCTGAGTTGAAATGACCACCATTCCCAAGAGGACAGATTTCTCTGCAGGTTTGGAGGTTAACTTGGATTCTATAGTCCTGGCTGGACGTCTTATCTTTGCTGTTTCCTTCTGGGAACCATCTCATCTTGATTGCTGCGTAGCTTCAGGTCCCTCAGGAGTCCCTACTTGACTAATGCTGAAAGTTAATTGTTCTGTCTAGGTTGATTTACTTATATATGGATATTTGCCAAATTTTACTTCGTTTGGCGACCTCTTGAGGATGCTTCCAGCTTAGAGATTCTGTGACACTCTGGATATATTTAAAATTAGCAAGTAATTCTTTGAAAAAGTCATCAGACAGAACTCTGCACTCTCTTTCAAGTGAAATGATCTGTTGCTTGACTATCTTTTGTATTTATAAGCACTACTGATGACTCAGAGCCTTAACGAGGCTGGATACTGGATCCTTTCACTGATGACTTAGACAAGTATAGTGAGAGGAGGGGCATCCTTTGTGATGTCCACTCGCTGTATTTGTGGTAAAGCTGGGAAGCCCCTCAATAAACAGTTACTTAATCAAACAAAGACCTCTCAAGTCCAAGTTAATTTTTTTATCCACTAAACCACAGCAACTTTTTAAAAAAGACTGTCAAATATAGTATCACTGATTGTCTTATTTGTTAAATAAGCACCCAGAGGCCATTATCCTCATTGCTTGGAAACTGTAATATATTCCTATCTCAGGTTCCATAGAACCAGTTTTTTTTCTTTAAAGGGTTAACTTTTTATTTGTATATTTCATGTAAACAGCGCCCTAACAATACGAAGGATGATAACATTCAACGGTAAGCATAGACGAGAAAAGGTTCAACTAAAGGGAAAGAAAAGTTGACTTAGTTGTTTCTAAAAAGCAAAAAATTACGTTTTGATTTGCTTCTGAAACACAGTATGTATTTCTTTTTCTTTCTTTTTTTTTTATTTCTGCATATTATGGGGGTACAAATGTTTAGGTTTTGTCTCTGCATATTAGCCTTAGTTCTGCAAGCTTCATAATTTTCATTGTCCCTCCTTTTCTTTTTCTTTTTTTTTGCCACACATAGCCATTGATATAAGTGTGTTGGCTTTATTATTTTAAATACATCTGAATTTTCTAGAAAAACGTTTGAATATGCCATGTCTCTTTGCCGTGGCAGACACAGCCTCGGTGGTGGGCATTTCTGTATTGAACCTTGACCAATGAAGGCAAGGTATCTGGGCGTGATGTTTGCACTCTGTTTTTACCAAATTGCTGGGCGAGCACTTTGCAAGATCACAGAGTGTCCTCTATCTCCCGATTAGCATTTAGAGAACCTTGGCAACCGGGATGGAGCCATAGGAGGGAAGCAGGCTGCTATTTAAGTGGAGGAAAGTCGCTCCACGGCTGATAAGCAGAGCGGTGATAAATCACCAACAGCCCTTCAGCCTCGGCGATTCCCAGTGCGGCTCTGGCCCGGACCCCGTCAGCATCTGACGAACTTTTACTTTCACAGCGGCATCTGAGGGCAGCATTGGGGGAGAAGAAATGTCTGTGCGTGGTCTGCACTGGATACCTGTCAGTGGTTTACAGATAATCTACAGACCACAGAGTATTTTGCTGACGTACTTAAGACCAGAAACCCAGCAGCAGGAAACGTTAAGTTCAGAAGGCTTCTAGAATAGGGCTCGCCCGTCCATAGTACAATATTTCTGCTTTAAGAAAGGCCAAAATATTGTTTGATAAACACTATAGGTTTTGTATCTGCACCAAAGCCCTATACATGCATATTATTGTTGTTTTTTTAAAACATAGTAAGGCCCCATCTTTGCCGTGGCTTTAGTTGGCACGATCAAATACTAAATAAAACTCTAGGAATGAACTGCAAAGCCCCTACATCTGTGAGGGGAGGCATGGTTTGGGGAGAAAGAGGGTCGGTGAGCCAGTTCCGTCTGTAGTTACGCTCTGTTGGTGCACATTTGTGTACATGAGGACTTTCAGCGCTGTGATGGCGTAGAGCGTCCCCTAACAACCAGCACGGCGCCTGGCACATGGTAGTTAATAAATATTCGTGAACAAATGAAAGGCTAGAAATATGCTTTATTGAGTTACATGCCCGACTAGTCTCATCGATGTCTGCTTTGGGTTAGGTCTTTGTGATGGATCAACGACTACACAGAATCATTATAAAGCCATGATATGGATGGATGTGTAATATCGGGTTTATGGAGTTAGGGTCTACTTGGCACATCACTGACTGCTGCTATAGTTACACGCTGTGTTTAGGACGATGAAGAACATGGAGAATGATGCATGGTCCTGTCTTCAAAGAGTTTTTAATCGGGTTGGGGAGACAAGACTAAAAGACTTTCACTAATAGTTTATTTGCAGGAGTCTAAATGATACGGTATTGCATTGTCTATCCTAGACTGTGGGGGCTATTACTTTCATTATCTGGTTTTATTCAGCTTTAAACAGTTCATGGCATTAAGTAGAATCGCAGAATGTCAGAGTGAAATGGGACCCCTCAGAAATCTTTGATACCTTTTAGTCTAACTCCTCATTTTTTTTTTTTTCAGATGAGAACACTGAGAGGTTAAGTGAGTTGGCCAAGATCACAAATCACCCAGTCAGTGATAATGTTCACTGTTCCCCTGGGATTTTGGTTCCAAAGTCTGTTAGAGCCCCACGCTCATGCCAGAAGTTGGCTTTGTTTCTAAATGAAGTCTCTTTGTTTTGTGATAATAAATCCTCTATTGCATAAATTCTAAGACTGATGCAATTTATACTACTGCAACTGCTTAGCAAATATGTCAAAGTTAGTTTCCACTGTGTGTATTCTCTCTCTCTCTCTTTAAAAAACAAAAACAAAAATCAGCCCTTTAGGATTATGTCCATAATCTGCACGGTGTAAGAAATACTGGAACTTACTGATGCCATCTGATATCTAACAGTTAATGTTTCTTGAGCCCAAATCCACAGGCCTCTGCTGTTTGCAAGTACCACGTTGCTCACTCATCATAGCCACCCTAGGAGGCAGACGCCGAGGCTTAGAGAGTTTAAGTCACTTGTCTAAGGTCTCAGAGATAGCGAATGACAGAGTCGCGCCACGAACCCAAGAAGTCAGACTCCAGAGCCTGTGCTCTTGACCGCAGCTCATATCACTTGCGTGTTTTAAAGGCCAGACTCCTAGAAGTTGGCATGGTAGGTGTCCACCACACCTCGGAGTTTCTGGAACATTACAACACCCGTCCAAAGTCTTGGCTGCGTCCCCCAGCTAGACTCTGTGTCCCCCAGCTAGACTCTGTGTCCATGAGTTTCCTCTTCAAACATTCGCATCTTTTCAACAAGACAGATACCCACGCTTGGCCTCGCTTAGGGCATCGTTGAACCCATTGGGAATTTAAACATAGGGGTCATAATCCTTCACCCCTCACATTTGCCTTCCTTCCTTCCTTCCTTCCTTCTTACCTTCCTTCCTTCCTTCCTCTTTCTTTCTTTCCCTTCCTTCCTTCCTTCTTCTTTTTCTTTTTTCTTTCTCTTTTCTTTCTTTCTTTCTTTCTTTCTTTCTTTCTTTCTTTCTTTCTTTCTTTCTTTCTTTCTTTCTTTCTCTCTTTTCTTTCTTTCTTTCTTTTCTTTCTTTCTTTCTTTTTTATCAGATTTAGTAAAAAACCTGGAAGGATTTGATCAATTTGAAAATGTTACAAAAATTATAGAATTTGCAGATCTTATAGACCTGGTTATTTGGTGAAAAGTTATTTTTAAGTGTTCCTCCTTTTCCTCAGCTTGCATTTTTTAAAAAAGTGAAATAATAATGGAGAAAAGGGAAGCCAACCTCCAGGATTTCAGTCAACTCACTCACTGATCCTTCTAGAGAAGCTGGCCTTGAATGAACCTCCGCTGGCTGCAGAACATCAGGGTCTGTGACATCTAATCCACTCAGAAGGGGCTTCTGATTTTATTAGGCCCTTGGAATTTAGTCTAGAACACGGGCTGTTACACAGTCGAGGCAGAATAGAGAGTGGGGCCCTGACTCCTAGGGTGGGGTGGGGGCGTCTCTGGCAGGAAGTGTTCTGATGTGCTGACAATGAGGAAACAGGCCGTGTTTTTGTTTATTTTCTCATAAAGTGCTGATGAACAAGTGAGGAGTTGCATTAAGGGGCTCTGAGGGCAAGCTGTGAAGAGAGATTGGGGGTTATCAGCCTTTTAGTCTGGTTTCCTTTGGAAAGAATGCTTGTGACATCGCCACCCCCTCATCCTGGCTCCCCTCCTCCTTGCGCCCCTCGATAACTTTGAATGCCTCAAGCTGATGTCAGCCCTTTTTGGAAGATGGAGAGAAGATGGGAGTTATGGGTTCCTTAACAATAGATGCAAATGGATGGGAGATAAGGCCAATTTCTACTCACTCAATAACTCCTTTTTTTTTGTTGTTTTTGTGCTTATGCCTGATGGTTTTAAATTTCTGGGCTCCTTTAAAGAGATCCCTAGGAAATTGGTGGAATGGGTAGTGGGAGAGGGATTCTGTTGGGAGGAATATTCTTATCTCTGGATCTAAGACCTTATCTGACACAAAAATGGAGGAAAGTCAGAAACACGAGGAAAGCATCATCTGCAGCCATGAATAAATCTGTTTTTTGGAAGATAAAAATTCTTCAGCAACGTACCTAAAAAAAGTATAAGCTTTGAATCCCTCGTGGAGCAATGCATGGAATAAAGACATAAGTGATCAAATGAATTAAAAAAATTAAATGATCCCAAGCCTAGTAATTATAGAGGAGGCACTATTACACTCCCCTGGTTGCAGTTACGGCAGCTTCAAAGTATATTCTGTCTTCCTCGGAGAGAAAGCAGGTCTGTTTCCCCTGTGCCGAGTTGACATCATGGGAGTAAGGCGACGTCTGCTAAAATAACTCACTAAAAATCAGGTTTGACCATTATGCTTCTAAGTCAAGGGATTTAAAATGTTTCACAGATGATAGCAATTTTAACCAAGGTGACCTAGAGTAATTCCAAGGAATAAAAAATAGCAATAAATAGTTCAGAATGGATTCGATCCAATACATAGGGCTTTCTCAGGCTTTTTTTTTTTTTTAAATTTTTATATTTCTTACGATGAATGAATATATAATGAAAATAGTAATGGATTTTTGGAAGAGACTGGATTATATATTGGAAGGAGATGAAATATTTGATGTGAAACTCAACCTGCTCTGAAAAAAAAAAAAAGACCAGCATCGACTTTATTCTTTGTGCTGTACATTTTAATAAGATGTGAGGATCAAGTGTCTGACAGCTGAAGCAGTTACCATTAGATGCAAAAGAATAACATGGTCTAGTGAAGTCTTCAATGTGGTCCTCACTAAAGATGAACAATGCAAGTTGGTAGAGCCAATCAACAATATTGATAGAGCTGTTTATTTCCTCCTGGAGTGGGCAAGCTGATGGAATGTTACCATGGTAGTGAGTGCATGGGTATTAAATTTGCAAATGTTCAAGTTACTGTACGTTTCTGAGCCTCAGTTTCCCCACGTCAGGGTGGGACTCTGAAGCCTGACTGTCGGAGTTGAATCTCAGCTTTGTGAGTGACTTTCGGTCACTCCTTGAACCAGGTTACTCCCCTTCTCTGTGCCTTAGTTTTCTCGTCTGTAAAATTGAGATGTAAACCCCTAATAAATACCTGGATGCTATTATTAGTAAACATCACACAAAGCCAGAATGGATTTTTCTTTAGAATCTGCCTTGACTCAGTTTTTCTGTCTATAAAATACACAGGGCAATGAAATATCATTGAAGACTACGAAGTTCAGCACTTCCTGGATGTAAGGTACAACTGAAGCAAAAAGCTGCGTTTATTATTAAATGTCATGTGCTACTTTGAAGCTCTCCCGTAATATCAGCGGTCTAGACATCCTAGTAGTTTAACGTGACCTTCCAAAAAAATAACATGCGTGGCTTATAAAAATACCATCGAGGAAGGCCCGAGATCAAAGATACTATTTAAATGTGATGCATCATTTTTATTTTTGGTATTACTCAGACTTTCCTACATAAAAAGGCAAAAAAAATACGAGTTTGGTGAAAAATGCCCCAGCTTTATTTTGATATGAGCTAACTACAGAAATGAAGGAGTAAGATCAGTGTTATGAAAACTAAAATTACAATACTGTATTGTAAATATTATGACTTTGTTTGGAAAACTTCAACTTCGACATCTTTAATCTTTTTTTTTCCCCCACATCAAATGGTTTAAAAACACTACAGTGAGTGACGCCACATATAAAATTTTGGAGCTGAAAGTGCTGTGGGGGATCATTTGGTCCACATCCCTCGCTCTGCGGGTGGGGAAACTGAGGCCCAGAGAGGGACAGTGCCTTGCCCGGTTGGGTGATGTTTGAGCTCCACTGGAACCCAGGAAGGGCCCAATGCCCAGCTCTGGCTCTCCGGTGGGTATTTCTTTCTGCCTTTTGGAAAGCTGAGTATTTGCTGCAACATTCCTGCCTCCCGCATGCCTTTCCTCAACTCTGCTTTTATCTCCTACTTTGATTCGGAGTCAGTTCTGGAGTCCTCCGTTGGAAGCTTCTCTGAGCCTCCGCATCTGTGTGAAGCAAGGTTATTACAGCCTCATTTGCAGAGTGGTTGTAAGGTCTAAGTGAAATAACACGTGGGAAGTACCTGGCAGACGGTGAGCTCTCAATAAGTACCGGTGTTAAAAACAAATACTATTCTGGGGAAAAATATTTATATCTTCGGACGGGCAAAAAATTGTTTAAAAATAC
>CAUYRB010022162.1:0-10215 GCA_963574695.1 Propithecus perrieri | reverse complement strand
TATCTCGGGCCAGGCAGTGTCCCCGCATGCGCCCTTGCTCACCTCCTACAGGGCTTGCCTCAGAAGATACCTTCCCTGATGGGTGTTTTTCTTCCTCTTTTTTTGAGATAGGGTTTCTCTGTCACCCAGGCTGGAGTGCGGTGGCATGATCACAGCTCACAGCGGCCTCAAACTCCTGGGCTCAAGCAATCCTCCTGCCTCAGCCTCCCAAGTAGCTAGAACTATAGGCGCCACCACCACTGCCTAAATTTTCTTACTTTTTGTACAGATGGGGTCTGGCTATGTTGATCAGGCTGGTTTCGAACTCCTGGCCTCAAGGCAATCTTCCTGTATTAGCCTCCCGAAGTGCGATGACAGGAACTTAGGCCAGGGAGAGGGAGTCACTTCTGTCTTTTGGCTACAAATGATAGAAAACCCAGACAAGACGCTGTGGGGAGGGAAACCCACGGTAGGACCACAAGCTGACCCAGCTATGGCCAGGAGCGGGCAGAGGGACGACGTCTCCCCTTCTCTCGTCCCCAGATGCCCCTCTCACCCGGTCACGCCCTGCCCCCACAGCACCCCAGGCTGCAGAGTCCAGGGCCCTGGATGTCAGGGCTGCCCAGCACCCAAGCGGCTCGTGCTGGCAGGGATGGGGGTGAAGATCAAGAGGGCTCAGTGGAAATGTCGCAGCTGCACCGAGGGGTCTCTGATGGCTCTCCCAGGCCCGCCCTGACATCATGCAAGGCAGCGAGGGAAGAAAGAAGGGTGGCGATGCCATCAACCCTGTGGCAAGGCTGCGCTTCAGGGAGCAGCAAAGATGGGAATCCTCTCAATAGCCCACACTTGGGGCCACACAAGAGACAAGAGGTGGTGGCCGCTCCGGGATGGACGAGGAGCAACCTCCAAGATGTATCACGCGGGGAAAAGCGAGGTGGGCAACAGCACCCGTCGTGTAACAAGTGGGGCCACACAGGCTGGGGTGCCCTATCACAGATCATCGCAGGAGGACACGCCTGGGGAAGGGGTCAGGACGGGACAGGGAGGGACAACGGTGCTCTCCTGTGCCCTTTGGTACTGCCTGCAGCTGAGATCCCGTTCTTGGCTCTTAGAAACCACAGAAATGGAGGCGTGTGGCGGACACAGTGTGGTGACGCAGCCGGCGGAAGCAGCCTGACAACGGTGCACAGAGGCCTGGAGAGTCCGCGGCGGGGGCTGGGTCTGGGGGTAGCAAGAGCTGGGGCCAGGCAGGAGCCCAGTGAGGATCAGAGGTAGGCTGACTCCCCACCCGATTCGCGGTGGCCACCACTCTCGGCCCTCATGGAGCAGGCTGGGATGCCGCCATCTCCGTGTGGGCAGCCCCTGGCCCGGAGCCCTCACAGCCAGGCGAGGAACTGGAGGGCACTGGCGCATCCAGCTGGCCGGGACCTGGGGTGAACTGGCGTGGAGGCGCACGGAAGCCTTCCCGGGCCACGTCAAGGGACGGAACATTCTGGACAGGAGCTCAGTCACTGGTCATGGTGGCGGCTAACAGCGTGGAGTTGGGGTGACCACAACACTGACTGATGGGGGCAGGGGATATTTGCTCCAGGCTTGGCAGCACATTCACGTCTCCCAACAGTCTGGCCCCACCCCGTCATCTTCATTTGCAGGCGAGGAAGCCACGACCTGGCAAGGGGTGGGATGGGGTGGGGAAGGGTCCCTCTGAAGCTTCAAGCATAGGACAGAAGGGAGACCCAGGAGTCAGGGGACACTGAGCGCCCAAGCCTTGGCCAGCAATGGCTGGAAGGACCTCATAAAGTGCTTGGGAAGCTTATTGTCTATAATGACTTTTCAGCTAAAAACAAAATAAAAAAACAGCAAAACAGCAAAAACAACACAAAACGCAAAACCAATTCCCAACAGAATTCTGAGCTCAGGACAGATTTACATCAGAGCACAATGAGCTGACCCCACGGCGGGGGAAGCGGGCGCACAGTGGCGCAGGTGAGGGGCAGCTGGGACTGGTGCCCACCGCATCAGCTACCACCCGAAACCAATCTGTTAGTGACCAAACATCAAGATTAAAATAAGTCAAAAATTTTAATGGGAAAATTTGTGGCGAGTCCTAGAAGAGACAATTCAGTCTTACCATAAAATTGCTATTAACATTAAGAAAACAAACTGAGGTGGGAGAGCGAGTGGCGTTGGGGCCATCGAGAATCCAGCAGACCAGCGCTGTGGGCAGGGCCCAGGACAGGGGGCTCGGGGCCGCCGTCTCCCTCGTCCTGGGTGTTCTGAGGTCATCAGTGGCAGGCGCGGAAGAACACGAGTGCCAGCACAGAAGCCCACGTGGCACTCCTTTCTGCTTGTCTCCAAAACTTAACGAAATGCGTCAGAGTTTACATTGCCAGGGTCTCCAGCAGGTGAAGCAGTCGACAGTGGGGGGCTGGCCCCCTGCCAGCCACCTCTGGCCTGAAAAGACAGAGACCGAACATCGGAGGCAGTGACCGTGAGCCCAGTGACCACCAGCCCTCACGTCCCTGAGGCAGGCCTTCCATGGGCCCCTGGGAAGGCTCAGATTACGCCAACGGATAACCCCAAAGGAGAGCCAGGAGGGGAGGGAAGGGACAGAGTGGTCAGTCCTGGGTGGTGGCAGCCTCACCACCTGACCTGTGATGTGGACGAACTGGCCTCCACTGCCAGCCCCAGGGGCTTTGGCAAAGGACTGACGTGGCATCAAGTGCAGCTGGGGTTTCTGCACACTGAGGGATGGGAGACGAGGTCAGGCCTGGAGCTGACGACAGTCCCCACAAGAACATCACGGTGAGACTCAGTGAGAGGGAAGAGGTGTTGAACCCTGGCCTGACGGGCAGGGGCACCCCGCATCATGAGGGGTTGGGGCTCCATCTGTGGTGCAGGGATGGTGCAGCGCCCACCAACTCCAGGACGTTTGTCCACACGACCCGCCCCACCGTGCTGGGCATGGCGCATGCCAGGCCTGTTGGTCTGAGAGCAGCTCGGGCAGGTGCACTGCCGAGGGACACTCTGCCCTCGGATGGACACACAACGCCTGGCATCTAGTCGGGAAGATGGACGGCAGGCCTGTGTCCCAAAAGGAAGAGGCTAGTGGTGAAGGGGTGGGACAGGCTGGCGCCCAGGGCCGAGGGAGGGCTGCCGGCTCTGTGAAGGAGCATCTGCACCAGCCCAGGCTGTGAGGGGCACAGGGGAAGGCAGCTGTGGGCCAGGACAGGTTGTCGCGGGGCCTGCCGTTGGGGTGGGGGGGCTCTGAGAGACAAGGGCAGGATACGGTAGCCAAGCCGGGCACAGTACGGGTGGGGGTGCCTGCGGGCTGTGGCGTCTGCACCAGGACCCTGATGATCCCTGCTTGCTATGAGGGGTGGGTAGGACAGCCTGGTAGGTCCAGGGCTGGTGGTGGCAGGGGACCCTCAGCCCCTAACTCATCCTACACACTCCCACGCCTGCTATGCACAAGGCACAGGACTGAGCCACAGTGGTGCACAGGGCAAGAGGAGGCCTGTCACCTGTGCCCTGGTTGGGGGTTGCCATGGTGACGGGAGGGCACTGCCACTGCAGGAGGTGTGGGGTGGCACACTGCCTGTTGCCAGGGCAGACCTTGCCGACAGCAACAGGAGGTGTCTGTTCTAAGCCCCGCAGTGGTCAGTCAGGAGAGGCTGCCTGGCTCTGCAGGGGACACCTCCACGAAGGAAACCTGTGGGCTCTGCAGGGCCCTGGCTGACAGCGCACAGCCTCACTCTGAGGTGGGCATGTCACAGCTGTGCCTACGCGGTGTCCACAGGACAATCCTCACACCCGGTCCCCCCAGCGCCACCTGCAGCTGGGTTAGGCCCCTGTGACCATCTGGGGAGGCTGGGCCTGTGAGAGGTGGGCACGTCAGCCGCCCGAGACCCCTGGCTCGTTTTCTTCCTAGTCCTCAAACGAATCCTCACTCTGGCCAAACTGGGCACCCGCAGCTCCTCACCAGACAGCAGGAAGGGGTGCCGGCGCGGAACCTCGTTCCTGGCCAGGACTGTGGCACTGGCTAGTGGTGGGTCTGAGCCCAGCAGGGCCCCACATCTGCAGTGGGAAGGGGCCCATCTTTCCTCCAGGCCTCCTGCTCGCTGCCTGCCCCTTCCTCTCCAGGGACAGATGCCACCTCCTCCCCACACTCCCCTAGGAGGAGGATCCTTCCCCTCCACAGCCAAAGCCCTCATTCTGGGGCCTTGTGTCCGCTGACTATTCGTGGCGGCTGCCGTGAGTTCTCGCCCTGCCACAGGCGGAGGTGCGGGTGAGGCACAGTCTTTGCAGAGTGGGCCCCGCAGAGCCGTGCCCCTGGAGGAGGCTCAGCCAACCTGCAGTTGCCGGGACCTCCAGGGAGCCCCTCTGAGGTCAGGCTGGGAGGTGGCTGACAAGATGGCCTGTTCTGAGGACCGGCCACCCACCGGGGCTCCGCAGGACTGCCCCAGACTTACCTGGGACTGCAGGCTGGCTGCCCCCGGGGAGGGCCGGAGAGAGGCCAGTGTCTGCAGGGTGAGAAAGGCGCCCCCAGCACTAGTCAGCGTGAAGGGCCCAGTCAAACCTGGAAGAGGTGGGAAGGTGCGGATGAGTGTCACAGCAAGAGCCAGCAGTCAGCAGAGCTGTGGCACCCCTCAGGCGGGATCCACCCAGCCCCTCCGCCAGCAAGAGGCTGGTGGGCATCTGGCCTCTGCCCCTCCCAAGCCCCGTGTGTGGGGGGGTGCGAGGTGGAAGGATCCGCCCAGCGGGGAGAGCAGGGCACTCCCCAGCACACTGCTTGTGTCCTTTCTTATTGGTGCCAGTGTTTCTGTCCCCGAAGCACCGGCACTGCCTGCCGGTATCTGTTGGTCGGGATCGTGGCCGTGGTCAACATGAACAGAACAGAGCAAAGAGTGCTCACAGTGACCAGCCGGGGAGAGGCAGCGTGGTCCCGTGGCAGCCTCCCCGGATGGGCTCAGTGGTCCCGGCCACATGGGAACAGACGATGGTCCCCAGGCTGGGCCAGCCTCACTCACCGCAGCTGGGTGTCGATGGACAGCTGGTGTGGTTCCCTGGACCCCCGACTTCGGTGGTATCTGTGGCTGTTTTACCCGTGTAAATGGTAGCCTCTTCTTGGAACTTCCTCATGTTCTTTTTATACCGGATTCTTTTGTTGCCGAACCAGTTAGAGACCTGTGGAAACCCACACAGAAGTTGCTGGAGGAGCTGAGCCAGTGTGAGGCATGATGGGAACAGACTGTGGGGTCCACCTGGGGTGCCTGCTGCTCCCACTGCCTGAGAGGAAAAGGCTTTGGACATGCTCAGTCTGGGGGCTGGTTCAGAGGCTGGGACTGAGAAGGTGGCACCAGATAACCGTGGACCCAGGGAAATGTCCACACGGGTTGAGGACACCCTGGACCCAGTGTGTCTTAAGAAATAACTTCTGCTGCCTAAGAACCAGGTGCTGCTGGAACCTGGACTGAGGAAGGAGCTGGAAAGAAAGCAGGAATGTCTGTGACATGCTCAAAGACACAAGAGACAAGTGCCACTTGCTGCTCCCAGTGGTAGCAGGCTGCAGGTCACATTCTGGATTCCTCTGCAGGGAAAGGGAGAGCCAGGGAGACATGTGTCCCCTGGGAACCGGTAACCCTACTGCTGGGAGTTCAGTCTAAGGAAAGAATGGAATGTGATCAAATGCAGAACTATCAAATGACAAGGACGAACTCCGGCGGGGTAGTTGGAATGACCCAGGTGCTGAGCTAAGCACTTTTCATATATTGCTTTGCCTACTCCTCACGCTGACCTGGGAAGGGCCATCATCACATCCACGCTGTAAGAAACAGAGGCCCGGCGGTGAGAGCTGGCCAGAGCCAAGATGGAATTTCAGCCCAGCTCCGACTTCAAACCAGCACTGGCGTCCCCGGGGGCGGGGCTTGTCACTCTCAGCACTGTTGCTGATGCTGGGGGCCGCATCTTTCTCCATGGAAGCATCTTGTGCATTGTAGGGGGTTGAGCAGCGTCCCTGGCTTCCAGCCACCAGATGTCAGGAGCATCCCCCCACCAAGTTATAACAAAAAATGTCTCCTGGAACAGAATCACCCCTGGGTCAGCACCTCGGGGCCAGCGCCTTCCAACAGGCACGGAAACGTCTGGTGCTCACCCAGGGCCGCAGCTCGGTATTCCAGAGCAAGTGCAGTGTACACATTGTGTACCGAGAGCTAGGAAACCACTGAGCGATGGGTAGGATGGTAGATGACCTTTGCTCCTTAAAAGTGTTCTTCTTGGCCAGGCGCAGTGGCTCACACCCGTAATCCCAGCTGTGAGGCCGAAGCGGGAGGATCATTTGAGCTCAGGGGTTCGAGACCAGCCTGAGCAAGAGTGAGACCCCTTCTCTACTAAAAAATAGAAAAATTAGCCAGGTGTGGTGGTACGTCTATAGTCCCAGCTACTCGGGAGGCTGAGGCAGGAGGATCGCTTGAGCCCACAAGTTTGAGGTTGCTGTGAGCTACAATGACACCACCGCACCTAGGCAGCATGACAGAGTAAGACTCTGTCTTTAAAAAAAAAAAGTTTTTCTTTAATGTCCCTACATTATCCTTGCAATGTAACTATAAAAAGAAAGATGCCTCTGTGTGCTCCCTGCTCCTAAAATAGCACCTCTTCCCTGACTGTCCCCGGGCATGAGGTGGCCATCTCTTGACCCACGTGAGGTAAGCAGTTGGCTTCCACTTATCTATAAGGAATGCTCCAGAACTTGTGGAACTAGGTCTGCAGAGAATGGCAGCAAATACTTTCCATGGCGTTTTAGAAGGACAAGGAGAAAGCTTTCTGCGTAGAGGGATCAAGGAGGGCAGATCCACCGCTGGGAGGAAAGAGGCCCAGTGCTTGGAGGAGGGTGGGCCCCTGGCCAGGGCCTGCCATCTCCACAGGGAGAGGCCCCGCACAGCAACTCGCCGGGTGTGATGCAGCCCCACCCGGGCCAACGCATCTTCTCCACCTGCTGTAGCTCAGGAGCCACCAGCCACTCCCTGCCCAGACCTCTGGCTGAGGCAGCTGCCGCTGTCCGGGGCCCCCCACTAGCCCCACCTCGGCTGGGCTCCCGGCCCCTGCCCCCTTTCTCCCTCGGGCCTCCTCAGCCTGGAGCTGGAGCTGATTCTGACCTGAAGATGTCCATGGGCCTCCGCTGCGACACCCTTCCTGCCCCCATCTCTCCTAGGTGAATCTGGCAGCCTGTATAATGTCTGTACCCAAATCTGAAAGACCCTCTCCTTCAACTAATCATCAGCCATTTCAGGATGTCCCAAGACCTGGTGGTCCCACCAAAGTGGGAAGGGGCTCCTAGCACCGAATTCTCCTGCTGATGGGTGGTGGGGGTCTCAGGGCCCAGGCCACACAGTGGGACAGCCAGTGCCTGGAACGTGGACGGTGCTTTCTAAACTCTCATCTGCAACCAAGCCTCTCTCCAGATGAAGTCTCAGTCGCAAGACCCATCTGCTCTCCAGAGGCCCCAGCCATGGGGCGAACCTGGCTGCTCTTCAGACAACTGTTGGCGGAGCCCAAGCAGCAGCCACACCTGACACTTCTAGGGCCTTGAAGACCCAGAGGTACTGCCCCTTGCTCTGGCTCTGGCCTTGTTTCTGGTGACACCACAGTAGTTCCCGGTGAGCGAAGGGAGATGTGACTGGCACCTCTGTGATGTTTTGCTCCCTGTGTGACCCTGAGGGCTTCCTCTCGCTCTCCGTCACAGAGATGCAGCTGGACGCAGCCTGGGTGGGGTGGCGACAGAGCGTGGTGCCTGAGGACTAGAAACTCAGTCTCCCCAACTGCGAAGTATGGAGAAGGGGCTGCTCTGGAGGGCTGTGGTGACTGTCGGTGAGCCATGCCGTGTGTCAGGGCCTGCCACCACTGCTGCCACAGAGGTGGGGGCCGTGCCGGCGCAAGCAGGAGCGCTGTGCCCAGGCCCCGCTCTGCACACTCGCACGCCCCTGGGTATGGCCTGGACTGGCCTCTCTGCTTTAGGCTGCCTGGACTTACTGCTCCCACTTGAAAACCCTCTGGAATGTTTCTTTGCCTCGGCGCTTCCCCCCTTTGCCCTCAATTCCACAGAGGATGCTAGGGGCAGACGAGCAGGCTGTAGGGTCAGGGACTTTACACTCCACTCACGTCACCTCAGGGAGCTCACACTCCACATTCGTCCCTCGGGGAGTCCCCAGGTCTCTTGGGGGGTGCACTTGCATTGCTGTCTCACGGTTAAGGGAGGAGAGCGACTGCCCGAGTCCCACGTTCACGGCGCACAGCCGGGATGGAGCCTGAGCGGGCCAGCAGAGCCTGCAAGCCTGGCTCCTGTTCCGCACCATCCTTTACATATTTAACTAACTTCCTAGGGTGTCCTCAGGAAACGCAACCTTCCACCTCTCCCAGCTACAGGGCGGGGGGCGGTGTGTGGCAGAAGAGCACATCACCTGGGAAACCGTGATGCCGCCCTTCCTGGCCAGCTCTTCTTTGGCCTCTTCGCTGGGGTAAGGGTTGCTCAAATGGGAATAAAAATACTCATTCAGCACTTCTGTCGCCTGCTTGCTGAAATTCCGTCGCTTACGCCTGCAAAGAGACGGCCTCGGTGTCCACGTTAACATGCTGGGACTCTAGGAACAGCCCCTTCTCCCCAACTATGGTTTTCTAGCAATTCTGAAAAGAGTGATCAATACTTCAGGATCGTCTTCCCAGCTATCCTCAACCCCAGCCAGCACTGATTCCTGTCACCTTCCTCAGAGCCCACCCTTGGGGTCTTGGCAGTGTGTGGTCCCTGACCTGGCATCGAGGAACCGTGAGCGCAGTGTCATCACGGCCTCGCAGGTGCTCTGCTTCAGCTGCATCTGGATGGCACTGAACTTGCTGTGAATGACGCCAACCATGCGCTCGATCTCCGTGGGGGAGACGGGCCTCATCCTGCTCTGCTCCCGGAGAAGGTTGGTGACATGTGTGGTGAACTCACAGCAGGCCTGGGGTGGGGACACAGACAGGCCAGCCTGTAACTGAGCAGCAGGGCAGTGAGGGGCGGCAGGCTCCACACTGAACCAGCCACCTGCCGTGCCCTGGCTCACACACAGGCTGGTGACTGAGAAGTCGATGGAAAGGGCTTTCGGTAGCGCCGGCCACCTGTGCGTGTGCTCCCTGTCCTGCACCACATAGGAAAGGTGGCTAGCGCTCCAAGTTTTGCTTTGACAAACGCGCATTCACATGATAGAAACTCTTCCATGCAGAAAGATCACCTGTTCATATTTCTCTAGCTCAGAGTGGTAAATCTGTCGGATCTGGGACAGCTTGGCCCTGTAGTCAGAGTGCTCAATGCTATTGTCATTTGGACAGCCACCTGGTGTTGCTGGGCCGGCCACTGCCGCCGGTCCTCCTCTTTCTCTCTTCTCCGGCCTGGACACGCCCTCGGCCAGCAGCATGTTATCCAGCCTGGTGAGCTGAGCGTGCGGGGGATCTTCCTCCTGAATGCCATGGATGCTTACCACTAGATAAGAGAGACAGGAACAAATCAGGGTTCATTTTCTGGAGAGAAAACAAACCACGAGAAAACGTTAGCGCCGGTGTTCTGTCTGAGCATTTTGCATAGTACCTTCTGGGGAAAGGAATACTTCCTTTTGTTACTAGATCTGATGACAGACACCGAGTAACCCACTATGACACTGGTCCAAATGCCACCCTCTGGAGTGTGTTCTAGAGAGGAAAGGAGAGAGACAGGCTGCAGCCTGGCATAGCCCATGTGGGCAGAACTTGGCCACAGGTAGCAGGGCCTGGGCAGGGTGGGGCTGAGGGGGCACCTGGTGCTGGGGAAGACTGAACCCCTTCTCTAGAAGTGCTGCGGAGAAGGGCACACTGCAGTTGCTGGCCCAGTGATGAAGGCAAGCGGCAGCATGGCTGGCCCAGGCACAGGATGGTGCTGGTGTGGGGCTGTTGTGTCTGCTGTGTATGTGGAGGTGGGGGTGAGGTTGTTGCTATAAAGTTGTCAAGGCAAGGCCGGGCGCGGTGGCTCACGCCTGTAATCCTAGCACTCTGGGAGGCCGAGGCGGGTGGATTGTTTAAGCTCAGGAGTTCGAGACCAGCCTGAGCAAGAGCGAGACCCCGTCTCTACTAAAAATAGAAAGAAATTAATCGGACAACTAAAAATATATAGAAAAAATTAGCCGGGCATGGTGGCGCACGCCTGTAGTCCCAGCTACTAGGGAGGCTGAGGCA
>CAUYRB010022161.1:0-11925 GCA_963574695.1 Propithecus perrieri | reverse complement strand
TTTCTGTGATACGGAATATCCTAGTGTTGAATAGCTCAGTCTTCAGAGTACAATACAGTGTTTGTAAATCTCAACGCTGACAAACTTATTGATGAAAGGAAACCACACCATTTGCTAACTAAATGACAACTAAATTGGCAACAATTTAAACTCTCTATACCTTGATCATCTTACCTCCAAAATGGAGAAAAATAATAATACATTCTTCATGGGGTTGATATGACGATTGAATGCATTGTAGCGTATTATGCTGTGGATAGTGAACACTTAGTAAAATGTGGTCTGTTATTAATATTATTAGTAGCTGTGTTATTTAGCATTTTTGAAAAGAATCACTAGCCACTGTTACATAAAGTTTAATAAAAAATAAATATTTGGAGTTATAATAATTTTATATGATTTGTAATGATTTATTCAGAGCTGTGATAATTTTTAACTTTGTGACAAAGTTTTTGTGTATGTTTGTTTATTCTACTTACTTAGGGAGCATATGAAAAATAATTCCTGCTGCTACATACCCTGAAACATACGAGGTAAAATCGCCTGTTGGGGAAGCAGCTCTATCACAAATCTAGGCCTTAAATTTGAAACACCTGGCCTTTGACTCATTAGTGTTTAAGATGAGACTAATGATCTCTTCACTTTCCAACGTCCCTATTTGCAAGAGAGTATCAGAGGAAGTAAGTCTCGAGGAAAAACATTGATTCCTCTTTAGCAAACTTGTTGAAATGCACTGTTGTAGGCCTTGTTATTTTTAAGTGTCTGGATTTTCTTTATGAATTCATTAAAAAATATTTTAGCGGCTCTGGTGGCCCAGTATCTCATTCCAACATAAACTTACCACTGGAAAGCACATACCATTTGGCTCACCTTTTCATTTCATGGCTTAATAATAATGACAAATTACAGGTGCTGAAGTGATGTTAGATCCCTTAGCATAACTGATGCAATGTTCCAAATATTGTTCTTTTGTCCAGAACATCTTAAGATATATGGCATCTCTCTCCTGATTGGCAGTTAATGTCTCACATGCTGGAATTCAGTTTCTGCAACTTGAAATTGATATTACCTTTCATAATTGGTAGTAACCAGGGCTTGTCATTGTATCTTAGTTTCGACTTCACTATAAGAGTAATTTCTGTATTGTTGGGTTTTAAGGGATGCACCTTGTGGAGCAGGCTCAATTTCCATTAAGACAGGAATTTTTATTTTTATTTATCTAGATCTCTTCATCTCCCTCAAATGAATTTTTCCATATTTCATAGTCCATCATTCACAATATGTAAAAAGTAGCTGTATGAAATATTCTTCCAGTTTTTTTTTTTTTTTTTTTTGAGACAGAGTCTCACTGTGTTGCCCGGGCTAGAGTGCTGTGGCATCATCCTAGCTCACAGCAACCTTAAACTCCTGGGCTCAAGCGATCCTCCTGCCTCAGCTTCCCGAGTAGCTGGGACTACAGGCATGTGCCACCATGCCCGGCTAATTTTTTCTATATATTTTTAGTTGTCTGATTAATTTCTTTCTATTTTTTTAGTAGAGACGGGGGGGTCTCACTCTTGCTCAGGCTGGTCTCGAACTCCTGAGCTCAAACAATCCACCTGCCTCAGCCTCCCAGAGTGCTAGGATTACAGGCGTGAGCCACCGCGCCCGGCCCAAAAGATATTTTTGAACAATGCCTTATAATTGAACACTGAAAAGAAATAGTTAATCAATGAAAAGAAAAAGTTAACGTCCTCCTTAATCTGCACTTGTTTTATAAGACTTTAACAGACTTTATATTCAATGAAAAGAAAAAGTTAATCACTCTTCCTCAGTTCTCCTTCTGTTTTACAAGACTTTAACAGACTTAAAACTCAGGAAGGTATGGCAGTGTCCACAGAAGGCAACATCAGATCCTATCTGCTCTAGACCCAACAAATCTAAACATTCTGCTTCTCAAACAGGAAGTATTTTCCCAATTGGTTACACCTTGGCATGGAAACTCACTGTGCGTACCCAGAAGTGAAACAGGCAAATGAGGGGAGAAGTGATGGTTTATAATCACTTGCCATGTGTTCAAATCCCACAGAAAATTGTTTGGTTTGACAATGTTAGGGAAGCTGTTATGAATGGAATGTTTGTGTTAACCCAAAATTCATACGTTGAAGCCCTAACCCCGAAATGTGGCTGTGTTTGGACCTGGTGCCTATAGGGAGGTAATTAAGGTTAAATGAAGTCATAGGGTGGGGCCCTGATCCAACAGGATTACTGTCCTTATAAGAAGAGATACAGAGCATGCATGCTCTCTCCCTTCCCCACTTTCTGTTTCTGCTCCCCATGTGCAAGCACCTAGGAAAGGTCACATGCACAGTGAGATGGTGAACCTCTGCAAGCCAGGTAGTGAGACTTCACCAGAAACCACATTTGCTGGCACTTTGAACATGGATTTCCATGGATTTCCACAGTTCCTCCAGAACTGTGAGAAAATAAATGTCTGTTGTTTAAACTGCCCGCTCTGTGGTATTTTGTCAGGACAGCTTGAGCAGACTAAGGGACTCAATATCTGATTGGAATGTTGGAGCACATGAGTGGGACTTGTTGAGTGTGAGCTTTATTTTAGAATGATTAGGCTGAAACATCAGTGAGGAATCCCTGAATGACACTATGTGTAAGTTTCTGCTCTTGGACTGGTAAGACCCCCATGAAAGAATTTTCCAGTCTTCTCTCTGGGGGTGACTGCCTGGCTACAGCGTCCTCTACGCTAAATGGGGTGAGGCTTGGGGGAGGGACCCAGTTTCATGTGTTCTCCCTGTTTTGCAAATGGTACATCCACCATCAAGTGTAGCTAGTAGTTTTTAGTTCAAATACTCTTTGCTTTACCGTCACTGGATTAAAAAAGCTTTTAATCCTTTATTGGGGTAGGGGTTGTTTCATGGTCTGGATCTGGGAGTCTAACTATTTCTTAAACAGCCTTTAAACAAATATTCCTTATTTAATTCCCACCTTCCTTCCACCTCCAAGTGCTTCCACTTCATCAGCCTTTTGATTTGCTGTGATTCCTGAAAGTGAGACCCTCCTGAGGCATCAGAGCATATGTGCTTTACCTGAAATGGGCAATGGTGGAGATGGGGAAAGCTGGGCGTTGGCAGAGGACCCTTGGGATCCAGCTCAGGTTAGAGACATAGAGGACATGGGACTACATAGAGAATCATGCAGAAAGATTAGAAACAGCTGAGAAGAGAGCCTTTGACTAGTGGAAAACAGCCAGTCTGGAATCCTACCCTGCTTCTCCCCTTTCTCCCATTGAAACCATGTGCAAATAAATGGCTGGTTCATTACTCATTCACTAGTAGGTGATGATAAAGGAACTAGAACAATGCCTGCAAGGAGAAACTAGGAGGGGACAAAAAAGAAAAAGTGCAGCTAAATGTATTAGCAGGTGATGAATACTCACCAGAAAGATGTATCACAAAGCAGATGAAAATTGTGAGTGAACACTTTGACATAAATAATAAAAGACAATGAAGCATCATTGAAGCAATCACTGTATTAACAAGGATCACCAAATAGAAATGCAATATTTGAGGGAAAAGAGAGAGAGAGAGAGAAGAAGCAGAAGAAATAGGAGCTAACAGAACTCAGGAAATAAGTAGAGGGAAAAAATACAACCAATGCAGAAATAAAGACAAAATAGGAAGAGGTAATAAACAATGCAGAAAACACAGTCAGGGATATAAAAGATATAAGTGAGAAAAGTAAACACAATGAAATGAAAGTTAAAAATTGAAAAGTTAAAAGAAATTTAGAGCTAAATGATAAAAGATACGCAAAGGAGATCCAACAAGCATATAAGTAGAATGCTCAAAGCAGAAAACCAAAATAATGATACAGAGTAAATATTTTATGAACATAACCCAAGAAAAATAAGACTCAAAGCTATATATTGAAAAGTCATACTATGTGTCATGGAAAACTGACTGAGAATGATGAACACCAAAACAGATCCTAGTAAAATTAATATACTTTAAAAGATAAAGAATCACTAGGAAGACTGGAAAAAAAGATTTTACTTAAATGAAAAAAAAAGGCTGGGATCAGATGTTTCTACAGCATCTTTTAACACTACCTAGAAGCTCCTGGAGGAAGGAAAGAATGAGCCAGCCAAGCTGCCTTTCAAATACAAAGGCTGAACGTGCAGTAACCTAAGGAACATTAGGTGCCTTGGGCACAAAATTTAAGGGGATGCCCAAAAGGTCAGTAATCAAGAATAATATTTAATACAATATTAAAATAAATCAAAATTAATGCAAAAAATCTGTAATTAAGACAGTCAAAATTTTAAATAAAGATAGGATCATTTCACTGATGTATATATTTTTTTGGCCTCAGGCTTCAATGCAGCTTGGCAAGGATACGGCACTGCCATGAGCCCTTCCTGCAGAAAGCTTTAAAAAGATAAACCATTTGCTTATTTATTTAGTTAAAAAAATAGAAGGTGCAAATACAAAAAAATAGGAACTAATAAAAGGGAGTTATAAAAATAGAATAAACTGAATTAATTATAGGAATTATTTTGCTCAATTTAATGCAAATTAATTTGAAAATATGAATGAAATGGACAAGAGCTATTAAAAATAGTTTATCAAAATAGACTTCCCATGATATAGAAACTCTAAACAGATGCATCAGAGAAATCAAGGAAATTGTCCAAGAACCAGCCTCCAAAGCACTTAGACCAGATGGGTTCACAAGTAAATTCAACATCACCATTAAAAAACAGATAGTTTTAATTATATTTCAATTGTTCCAGAATACCGATGAAGAAAAATATCTTCAAAATCTTTTTAGGAAGCCAGTGTAAATCTGTTATCAAAACTTAACAGACATTTTGCAAAAAGGTAAATTACAGACCAATCTCACTTATAAATGTATATGTAAAAATTCTAAATAAAATACTGACAAACATAATCCAGAAAAATATTAAAAGAACAAATCATATGGGGTTTAACTTGTAGAATACAGGTTCAGATAGTAGAAAACCTATTACTAGAATCCAAAATATTGATAAGTCTAAGAAAGAAATCATATGATTATATCCACAAATGATGAAAAGCCTTTTGAAAAAAATTCAACATTTATACTTGATAGAAAACAGTCAATAAAATGGGATATTTCTTTGACAGAAAGTATGTTTATCTCAGCCCCAAAACAAGCACGATTTTTAATGGTGGAACTCTAGACATTCCCTTTAAGGAATAGGACAAAGATGTAGACTGTGATGGTTAATTTTGTGTGTCAACTTGACTGGGGTAAGGGAGGCCCAGATAGCTGTACAAAGTGTTTCTGGGTGTATCTGTGAGGGTATTTTTGGAAGACATTGGCACTCGAATCCATCAGCTACGTAAAGAAGATTGTCCTCACCAATGTGGGTGGACATCAGCCAGTGCATTGAGGGTCTGGATAGAACAAAAAGGCCGAGGAAGGGTGAATTCTTTCTCTCCTTGAGCTGGGACGTCTATTTTCTGCTCTCAGGCATCCGAGCTCCTGGTTCTCGGACCCTTGGCCTGAAATTACACCATTGGCTCCCCTGGTTCTTAAGCCTTAGAACTCAGACTAGATGACACTACTGGCTTTTGTGGTTTTCCAGCCTGTAGATGCATTTTATGGGACTTGTTAGCCTCTGTAATCATGTGAGCCAATTCCCATGATAAATCTTCTCTTATTTCTTCTCTCTCTCTCTCTCTCTCTCTCTCTCTCTCTATATATATATATATATATATATATATGTCATATTGGTTCTGTCTCTCTGGAGAACCCTGACTAATACAGTAACATTATGCTGGAGGTTGGATCTATTCTTCAACATCTTAAAATAAGAGAAATAAATTAGAAAGGAGAAAAAGTATCTCTATTGGCAGATGATATCATTGAATACCTAAAAGACATACGAAAAAAACCAAATCTAAAACAAGTTGAGAATTTAATTTAGTGAAATAATAGAGTGCAAAAGTGACAAACAGAAATTCATATTTTTTGTATGTAAGAACAGATGGAAGATTTGATTCTATCTGGAATCAGGTAAAAAAAAAAAGGATAGAAGGAAGATAAAAGATGAAAGGAAGGAAAAGTCATCTGCAATAGCAACCAAAAGAAAATACTTGGGAATGAATTTAACAATAAACGTGAAAGTCTTATAGGAAGAAACTGAAAAACATTCCTGAAGGACTAAAAATAATTGAAAGAAATGGAAAAGGCCTTCTCGTTCTCGGCTAGCATGACTCATCATCACAAAAATATGAATCTTCTCTGATTTATAAATTTAAGACAGGGCCTCGAACATACCACAGAGTTTTCCTTTTTCTTCAGAACCATGCAAAGTTAGTTGTATGTAGTTATATGCTACATAAGAGACTTTTGTCCCCCTAAAAGTAGCTAGGAAAACTTTTTGAAAAAGAGCAAAAATTAGGAGGACTAGATGTTCCAGATATTAATATATACAGACTTAGTTATTAAATTAGTGTATTGTTATAGTACGTGGTCAGAGCGATGAAAGAGAATAGAAAGTCCAGAAATAGATCTCAAATACACACAGTTTTAATATACAAAAAGGTGGCCATGCAAATCAGTGAGGGAAAAAAATGAATTATTCCAAAAACAATGCGAGAACAGGGCAGCTTCTGGAAAAAATAAAGTTAGGTCCATACTGTATACAAGAAAAATCCAAATGAATAAAAATTTTAATCTAAATAAATGAGCACATTGAATTACAGAAGAAAGCATGAAAGAATTATTTTATATCTCAAAATAAGAGAGGCTTTATAAACTGTGACATAAAATCCAGACGTCTTAAAAGATGAGTACATTCAAGTGTGTGTGTGTGTGTGTTTGTTTCAATGTGCATATCTGTATGTGTTTTCTACATGGCAGAAATCATCAGACAGAAATCAAAAGAAAGATGACAAATTGGGGAAAATATTTTAAGCTCATATTGCAAAGATCTAATTTCTTTAATATATAATGAGATCCTACAATTTCGGTAAGAAAATACTCTTTAGAGAATTCACCAAGAGGAAACCAAAAGTGATCCTTAAATACATGCAAAACTGCTCAGCCTCACACATAATGAGAGAGAGAAAGTTATATTAAAGCTACACTGAGATGCCATTTTTCACCAGTTTGGCAAAAGCTAAAAGTTTGCTAAAACGTCCTGTTGGCAAGGATGTAGGGAAACAGGCACTTTTGTACATTGCTGGTGGGAGTATATTGGTGCAAATCCTCTGGAGGGAAATTTGGCAATGGTATAACAGTTATAAATGCATATTTCCTTTGACCCAGCAATTAAACATCTAGGAATTTACCTTATAGATATACTTAAGCATGTGTAATAATTTATGTAACAGATAATTTATTGTAGCATTGTTTGGAGATTGGAAAACTTGGACGTCTATCAGCAGGGGGCTATTTACTAGCCATGGTACATTCCTACAAAAGAATACTATGTAACTGTAAAAAAGAATGAAACTATTCTTTATATACTGATTTGGAAAGATTTCTAAGGTATATCATTAAGTAGTAAAAGGAAGGTGAGTAATCATATAATATTTTGTATAAAATAGAGGTGGGAGAATATATACTATGTTTGCATTTGCGTTTTTAAAATCTCTGGAAGAATAAACCAGAAACTACTAATAGTAGTTGTCGGAAGAGGATGAGAACTGTGTAGATGGGACATGGCTGGGAAGGAGGCTTCTCAGAGTATGCTTTTTTGTACTTTTTGATGTTTCAAGCATCTGAGTATTTTACCTATTCGAAACAATAAATTAATGATTTTTTTCAAATTTAAAAATGAGTCTAAGAACTTAAATATCACTTGCATATTTGAAATGGCCAAAAAAAAAAAAAAAGTCACTACATTACGACAAGATTGCAATAGCTAAGCTCATTGGAATTTGTGTTGCACTTAACTTTGGAAATAAATGCCACATAAATAAGAAATGCAATCTAGGAATTTAGTCATTAAATACCATTCCAGAGTAGGATGCCTGAATCAGTGGATTTTAAACCCTCTACACCTGCATTCATGGTTCTATGGAGATATTAGTGATATATAGCTTCATAAGCTATAGGCTCTAGGAGATGCTTAAATAAGAAGGAAAGATGCAATTTTGCTCAACTGTCACAAATTTATATCAAGTTTTTTTAATCAGCTGCATACAATAAGGGTGCTTTGCTAGATTGACCAATGGATTGACTGACTGATTTTACTGAATGTAATCAGACCACTGGGTTTGTGTTGACCAGGAGGCAGGGTATGAACTAAAATATTTAAACCATCCAAAAAGATTTTGCTTACTTTTTAGTTAATTGGAAAATGTAATTAAACAGGTTAATTAATATCCAATTACAATGTTTTCTCACATCAGAATAATAAATGTTTATTGCAGAGGATTTAAAAACTTTAGATTAAAAAAGGGAGAAAACAAAAAGCCAGCATGCAAAATAATCTTTGATAGCCTTTTGATATCTTTTTCTAGTCTTTGTGTGTGTTTAAAAAATTGATCCTGATTTTTTATGACCCGTTTTCATGTAATAAGATTGTACATACCAGCATTTCCAGTGTTAATTGCATTCCAGAGCATGATTTTTAATGACTCCTGTGTATTCCATTGTGTGGATGTACCATAATTTATTTAACTAATCTTGTAGTCTTAGACATCTAAGGACAACCTATTTCTGAAGCACTTTGTTTAATTGGAATTTTCCTGTATCTTGCTTATGATGAATTTAGTTTCCTTTTTGAAAGTGCTCTGTAGAATTCTCACACTGGCTGCCTGAGAAGGATGCAATACTTGGTCTTGTTCTATAGTGGGTCCAGTCCCAAAGGCCAATATTTAAACGTGACTATCTTGTTTTCTGCTAAAGTGATGATTGGTCACCATTGGATGTGTCTCCCAAAGCCACTTGAAACAATGGTTTTTCTGGCTGATGCTTATTGTGCATTAGACTGTTGCTGAGATTCTCTCAGATGTTACAGCGTGTATATGGAAAACGAACTGGGGTATGGGTGTTCTATGCAAGGAATAGTTTTCTTTTTTAATTGGAGGATAAGCCCATCACTTTTGGAAAACTAGGCTGGAATTTGGCACGATAAGAAATTCCAAGCTGGGCCAAACGTTTTGAGATATGAGTTTTATCTCAAGTCCTATGAAATTACATGATTTTAGAAAATCATCTCTTTTATTACTTTTTTAGCCTTCTTTATTAAAGAACATATTGTATAAATTCCCATTTGGACTGCAATTCAGAAAGTGCACATTCAATGTATAATGTGGAGAGCTTCGTTAATTTTGCTTTAGTCACTTGTAATTTGATTGAAAGTAGACAACTTATGGTCTATCTCTAGTTATCTCTAGTCTATCTCTAGTTTCCTTTAAAGTGAACAAACTTTCCTTCTCTGACAATAAATGTAAAAATTGTGAACACATGTTAGGCTTAATACATATTATACAAGTGAATGAAATAGTTTTTAAATATTCCCAAGCATATTAGATAAATTTTCACATAGGAAAAATAACATACTACCTATAAATAACTCTTTTCTGTTTCTTACATTGTCTCCCAAGGCTGATTGGATGACATAATTAGCTTCTCGTGTTACTATATATATTATGAGAAAAATGACACAGGTGGAATTTCTTTTTCAATATTCCGTAGTGAAGTCTTTGCTAATTACAAATCAGTGAGGTCCTATTTTATATCAATCTATGCTCATGTGCAATTCCCAGTCCTCTTACCTAAGATTTTCTGGTGGGGAGCACTGTTCAAGGGCAAATACTGGAAATTGTATCTTGGAGTGTGTACTGAGGCCAAGTAAGAATGAGCTAGAACATCAACTGGGAGCAGATAACCTAAGTCAAAATATGGACCAAGTGGAGTGGTGAGGAGAGGACCAGAAATCAAGAGCCAGGAGCAGTCTGATCTTATATAAGAGAAAGGAAGCCATCATTGTGTTTGAATAAGACTAACAGGACTTTATGGGTATTTTAAAAGGATAATTGGTAGCGTGTGCTGGATGAATAGGGGAAAGGAGGCTACCGGGCAGTCCAGGCATGACAGTGGTTTGTGAGACTTTTGGACCTCTCGCATTTGGCAATCCAGTGCAATTCCCTTCATAACATGGAACAAGAGTTTCACACAGTACTTGCTTTTTAATAGTGATGCACTCTGATATTTTCTGCTCTATCTAGTTTGTTCTATTACATTTATGAAACAAAATGTTGGTCATGAGCCTCTAACTTGATTTAACAAACCTTAATAGATCAAAATTTACAGTTTGAAAAACACTGACTTGAAACAAGCGATGGAAGTAATACTCTGAAAATTAAGGACATGCTTTTCTCTTTTGCCTTTTCCAGTGTGTGACCTTTGCCCTAAAGGCATCCATCTGTCTTGCGGATGATTGGCATTTATTTTAGAAGGAAAGCAAAGAGAACCACCAAGGCAGTATTCTGATTCTGACATTCAAATATAGGAATTTACAGCAAGACTGTAAACTTTTATAACAGGCCATTGTCTTGAATTTGAATGCCTAACCATACTTACCTACCTTTAAAAGAGAATCGGGCAGGAAGTGGAGGGGGAATGTCTACGTCTTTCTGAACAGGCCTGCCTGAAAGGTTCCCTCTGGAAGAATGAGGTACCTCTGTATCGAGAGACACAAAGCAGCTAGCCAGACTGGGACCACATAGCACCCATGGTAAGTCTACAGCTGAGTTGAAGCCAAAAAATATCAAGACCATCATAGAGAACACTGGTTAAGCCAAGAGAATGAAGGACTCGCTAACTACAAATTGAAAAAAAAAAAGGAGTCCTTTCATTTCTTGGGTGTTTTCAATCCCAGGCTATTAGTTCCATTCTAATTGTTATGCTATTTCTATTCGTGAGTTATATATCAAAGTATTATCTGAGCCGATATTTAGTAGTACAAGTAAGCAATTCACAAATGCCATGGTGACCAGCATTTAAATTTTGACATACACATTTTTTTTTTTTTAATTTCAGGGTATTATGAGGGTTACAAACATTAAAGTTACACTTTATGTCTCTGTCTCACCCAAGCAAGGGTTGGGGGCATGCCCTTCCCCCTGGCAATGCTCCCCATGTCCTTTAGTGGTGGGTTTACCCCCCCATCCCCCTAATCCCTGGAGAGCATTTCTGCCATGTGATCACCCTAGTGATCATCAGTTAGTACCAATTTGATGGCGAGTACAAGTGGAGCCCATTCTTCCGCTCTTGTGGCTCCTCACTTTGGATAATGGGCTTAAGTTTAATCCAGGAAAGTATAAGAGGTGCTAGATCACTGTCGTTTCTTATGATTGAGTAATATTCCATTGTATACATATACCAAATTTTAATAATCCACTCATGGATTGACGGGCACTTGGGTTGTTTCCGCATTCTTGCAATAGTGAATTGTGCTGCCATAAACATTCGGGTGCAGATGTCTTTATTATAGAATGTCTTGTGCTCTTTTGGGTAGATGCCTAATAGTGCTATTGCTGGATCGAATGGTATTTCTATTTTTAGCTCTCTGAGGTATCTCCAAATTCTTTTCCACAGAGGCTGCACTAATTTGCAGTCCCACCAGCAGTGTAAAAGTGTTTCTGTCTCTCCACATCCTCACCAACATTTGTTGTTTTGTGTTTTTTTGATAGAGGCCAATCTCACCGGGGTTAGGTAATACCTCATTGTGGTTTTGATTTGCATTTCTCTAATGATTAGAGATGTTGAGCATTTTTTTATATTTTTGCTGGCCATTATTCTGTCTTCTTTTGAAAAGTTTCTGTTCATTTCACTTGCCCATTTGTTGATGGGGTTGTTTGATTTTTTCTTGTTGATTTTTTTGAGTTCTAGATAGATTCTGGTTATCAGCCCTTTATCAGATGT
>CAUYRB010022159.1:0-74075 GCA_963574695.1 Propithecus perrieri | reverse complement strand
CAGCCACCCTGTTCTGCTGTTCTCCAAGTAGTTGTTAATTCGCACCTTGCGAATTCTTCCCTTCAAGAATAAGCCTTAAGGCGCATGCCTGTAGTCCCAGCTACCAGGGAGGCTGAGGCAGGAGGATCGCTTGAGCCCAGGAGTTTGAGGTTGCTGTGAGCTAGGCTGATGCCACCGCACTCTAGCCCGGGCAACACAGTGAGACTCTTGTCTCAAAAAAAAAAAAAAAAAAAAAAAAACAATAAGCCTTGAAATAGTTGTTACAATGCCACTGAATTTTTTTTTTTTTTTGAAAACCCAAAGAAACGTCATGGGGTTTCTTGTCATTTCTGAGGTTTTCTTGGTGAATTAACTGATTGTACAGGTGCTCTTAAAGCCTCTTAAAAATTTTTATAATTCACATTGATCCAGTTGCTTTAGAGAAAATTGTTTGATGCCAGTACAGGAAATGAAGTGCTTAGTGTTAGTTGTGTAAAAGTGCTAAAACTAAATTACTGAGGACTTAAATTATAGTCCTGCTGTTCCCCCTAAAATTTCTAAGTTCAACTTCTGATTCCTTTCCCCAGATCTCTAATACCATGATTTTTTGTTGTTGTTGTGGGTTGCAGGCCCAGGGCCCCAGCTGTAGCTTGGACACTGTATTCTGTGTCTTGGTATCTGAACATTATTATGCATTATTTTCAAGCTTTGCTAAAAGTAGGTGATAAAGTTGACAATTTTCCTGGATTTGCCATATTCTGAGTGCCAAGTTTTGGCAGATAAATGAGAGTACATGTTATTCATGCCATATTGATTTTTATTGCATTATAAAAGATAATTGTTTTAAAATGGGAAAATTTAGAGATGCATGAGCTTTCAAAGATAACTTGTTCTTTATGAATACATTGATGTGATGTCTGTATGTGAAAAATTACCCTCATTTGTCTTAGTCTTTTTTTATTATTATTCTTGTTGGGGACAAAAATAATACAAAGTAAAAGATTCAATTTGGTGAACTTTAATACCAGCTTAGTATATGTACATTTATTAGCAAAGATTTTGATCACATCTCATAATAAGATTGCATCATCCTGCCCTTCCGTTTTCAACTGTATCTTTATAACCTGATGTTTTTGTGTTTATATTCTTTAAAAATTAACTTTCATCTGTCAAAACCAAAATATTTGAAAGTCCATTATTTCCTACAAATAGTTTTGATAAATAAATATTTGAAAGCTCAAATATACTTTAGAATTTGTAATTATTTTATGTAAAATATAACATTTTGCTGTAAATTTTGTATTATTTTAATAATTTTTACGATGTCATTTCTAACTTGTTTTTTACAAAGATCCATTCATTAGTTTTGTCTATGAATTGGTAATTTGAAAGATTGTATCTGACAAACTCCCATTCCCTAGTAATAGGAAAGAAACTCAGTTACCCATTAGAGCAGTGGTCCCCAACCTTTTTGGCACCAGGGACTGGTTTCATGGAAAACAATTTTTCCACTGAACAGGGGTGGGGGATGATTCAAGTGCATTACGTTTATTGTGCGGTCAAATCTCTCTGCGAATGATAATCCGTATTTGCAGCCTCTCCCCAGCACTAGCATCACCACCTCAGCTCCACCTCAGATCATCAGGCATTAGAGTCTCATAAGAAGGATGCAACCTAGATCCCTCGCATGCGTAGTTTACAGTAGGGTTCTTGCTCCTATGGAAATCTAATGCCGCTGCTGATCTGACAGGAGGCGGAGCTCAGGCAGTGATGCGAGCAATGGGGAGCGGCTGTAAATACAGATGAAGCTTTGCTCGCTTGTCCACTGCTCATCTCTTGCTGTGTAGCCCAGTTCCTAACAGGCCTCGGACTGTACCAGTCCACGGCCCGCGGGTTGGCAGCATTAGAGGATAAATGGAAGATTTCAATTAGGCTTTCAGATAAATTCACTAAAGATCGCTTACCACTTTGGGGACACATAAGGAGTGAGGAACCTCAGTTTGGGAAGCATAACTCTTTTGAACTGAAATTATCTGTCATTGAACACCTAATTTCTACCATGGTTTGACCTGGTTTGTTTCTCAACTACCATTTGCAAACATTATGACCCTAACAACTTTCTAATCTTTAGTCTCCTTTTCTGAAAATAGGGGTTATGATAGTGCCTTACTAAAACGTTTCTTATGAGTATTAAATGACATAATTCATGTAAAACTATAAGCACAGTAGGTACCTGGAATATAGTAAGCAGCAGAAAAATGCTAGCCCCTGGATTACCCATTTTTTTCTGATATCTGAAGGTGATCAGACCATGTGGATAGGTTTGTGTTCATTGGCCATTTCTTGATAAAGAACACAAAACCTCATGTAGAAGTCATAGGCTGAATCTGACCTCCAGATATGTTTGTTTGGGTCAGCTCAGTACTTTAAAATAATCGATTTATTTACCAACATTTTCAAATTAGTAAATTTTGCATAAGATCCCAGAGTCCTAGCTTCTCCTGAACAACTAGAGGACCAGGCAAGACAGGGCTTGCAACTGCTGTTGGCTGAAGCCAGGATGGGGTTGCCCACGTTGAAGGGGGCATACCCTCTCCACTTTGCCATGCCACTGCCAGTCTCTGCTTTTATTTCATCAAGACCTGCTTCGCTCATGTATTTTACCTCCCTTGTTCCTGCAAACATTTGAGTTTGTGATTTCTGACTCTGGAAATATCCCTTACTAACTTGAATAGTTAATTTACCCAATTTTCATGTTTAAGAAAGGAGGAGAATAATCTGAATGATCCTGTATTAAAATTTACAAAGCATTTCCTCATAAAACTCAGGTGATACTTACATCAACTCTGAGAATTCATTCAGACATGCATTACTATCCCATTTTACAGCTGTGGACATTGACTCATACATTTTTACTGAAGCTTAAAGTAGTGATCTGATAACAAAGTTTTTGGGTTCTTACTAATTCTACTTTTTAAAGATAGAGAAATTTTCTTTTTTTTCCTTTTCTTCTTCTTTTTTTTTTTTGAGACAGAGTCTCATGCTGGTGCCCTGGGTAGAGTGCAGTGGCGTCATTGTAGCTCACTGCAACCTCAAATTCCTGGGCTCAAGCAATCCTGCCTCAGCCTCCCAAATTGGGATTAGAAGTTTTCTGGGAAATGATAGCCTTTGGGTTGTAGCACTTATTTTAAGCAAATACTTTTAGCCCCATAATTACAAAGGGAGAAAATGCATGGTGGCAAGCTGAATACAGATGTAAAAGTACATAAGTAGACTTTTTCTTTCCCTCTTTGCAAAATGTTTTTAAGCAAATTGAAGGGAACAAAACATTGGTTATGGCTCATTGAAAACAGACCATGAATCTAACTGGACAAGGTCTGTTTTAAACTGTACTTTATTGTCTGTGTTATTGGAAAGCTGGAAGGTGTGTCTGGTCCATCTAGTCTGTAGTTAAGCTAGACCAGATTTCTGTGAGTGCTATCTATGTTTTGAAGTTCTGTGAGAAAGGAGATGCCGAAAATTGTTTGGCGATTCCGCCTGATGTTTTATATGGCAAACTCAAATATTTTTAGGCTTCTTTTAACCAGGAAAGTTTTATTTTATTACTTTCATAATCATCCCAGGAGAATAATCTATACAATAAATCAAAATCAGGGATGCTGTGTTTACAGGTGTAGTAATTGGGTATAGTCCGGATGATATGTGACTATGTATGAGAGAAGTTCAAGCCAGTCTTGCAGAGGTTTGGGGGAATCATCTAGGCAAAGACAATAGCAGGTCCTAAGGCAGAAAAGGGTTTAAGTATTCTAAGACCTATAAGAACAGTTGAGGCTGAAGTCACTGTGAGTGGCAAAGAACACAAGATGAATTTAGGGATATCGGAAACAGCCAGATCATTCAGGGTCTGTAGGTCATGGTAAGAATGTGGATCTTGAAGGACTTTTAGCAGGAAAATAAGATGATTTTATTTCTTCATTGAGATCATTCTGGCTGCTCTGTGGAATGAGACAAGTTCTACAGCTGACCTGCTGACATTCCAGTGCATCTCTTCTGCCATAAGCAGGAACTTCTGTTGAATCTGGAATAAACCTTATGTGATACAGTTTAAGCAGTTTGGCAGAAGTGGGTGCATAAAGAGAAGGATCTTTGAATAATATTCTACAGAAAATATAGGATGAATGTTTATAAGTGAGAATTGTGACATCCTAATATTGCTTGATTTTTGGTAAAACCATCTACTACTTTCTTAACATGTTCCAGATCATGGAGCAACTTGCATTTTCATTGAGAAATGGTGTTCTCTGCATGTATTTTGGAAAAGTTAATGACTAAGTTTATTGATATTTGCATTATATTAGAAGGTAAAATGGTCCTATATTCATTTATGAAGCAGTTATTCCTAAATTGGGTTTCTAGCCTCTTCCACTGATAGATTTGGTCATTACATATAAAGTAATATGAGATACGGTATTTGGCGGCAGTGACTTTTTGTTATTAACTTATGCATTCTCCTTAGAAGTTGTATGAGTTAAGAATTAAGTGTTTGGAGTTGAAGTATGATGACCCATTAATGCAAATGTTTCAAGAAAAATAGCTTTTATTTTTCTATTTTTTCTTCTATAATATTATTTCTAGGAAATTATCCAGTCATATGTTTTTAAGTTTATTGATATAAAATTATCTTTTTAGCCTCTGCTCTAATTTGTTAGTCTTTTCATCCTTAATATTGCTGATCTGTACCTTGTCTTGTTTGTTTTTTTCTTGATCAATCTTGACAGGGATTTTTCGATTTTAAAAAAATCCTCTGGAAGAACTGTTAACTTACCAATTCTCTCTAATATGTCTTATTCTTTCCTTATTATGTCTTTCTTTGATTTCTACTCTTCTTTTTTCTACTTTATTTGGTGGTTTTATTCTGTGATTATGTAATTTTTAGCCTTTCTTTCTAATATAAAATTGAGGCTATGTATTTTCCTCTGTGTACTGCTATAGCTGCATACCATAAATTTTGCTGAACAGTATTTTCGTTATTATTTAGTTATCAGTCTATTTTAAAATGTTTGTTATGTTTCCACTTTGACTCTTGCATTGTTTAGTAGTGGCTTTTTAAAGTATCCAATTGTATGGGTTTTTAAAAATTTATCTTTTAGTTGATTTCTAACTTAATTACATTGCAGTCATATGTGCTCAGGCTTTTTAAATTTTTTAAAATTTATTCTGCCAATCTTTGCCTTTGATTGGAGAGTTTAATCCATTTTTGTTTAAAACATTGATAGGGAAGGACTTCCTTTTGCCACTTTTTTTGTTCTGTATATATTATAGCTTTTTGTCACTCATTTCCTCTGGTACTGTCTTTGTTTGTGTTTAATGGATATTTTCTTGAGATGATTTGATTCCATTCTTCTCCTTTTGTATATATTTTATAGATATTTTCTTTGTGATTACCCTGGGGATTACATATGACATCCTAAAATTATAGAAATTTGTTTTAAACTGATACCAACTTAACTCAATTACCTATAAAACTCTACTCCTTTACAGCTCTGTCCCCACACTTTATGTTATTGATGTCACAAATTACATCTTTATATATTGTGTACCCACTAACATAGATTTATAACTGTTTTTATGCATTCCTGTTTTAAATCCTGTGGAAGATATGTGGAGTTACAAACTAAAATTACAGTAATACTGGTTTTTATGTTTGTCCGTGTATTTGTTTTTACTGAAGAACTTTACATTTTCATATGGCTTCAAGTTACTCTCATCCCTTCATTTCAACCTGAAGGGCTCAATTTAGCATTTCTTGTGGGGTATATGTAGTGGTCATGAACTCTTTCCACTTTTGTTTATCTGGGAATATCTTAATTTCCAGATGTAGAATTCTCAGTTGCCAGGGTTTTCCCCCACCCCCAGCACATTAATATAGTATCCCAGTGCTTTCTGGCTTGCAGGATTTCTGCCGAGAAATCTATCGATAATCTTGAGAGTCCCTTGTTCATAATGAATTGTTTTTCTCTTGGTGCTTTCAAGATTCTTTCTTCGTCTTTTTCTTTTGATAGCTTGGTTATAATATGTCTTGTGTGTTTCCTCCAATTTGCCTTGCAGTTCATTAAGCCTCTTGGATTTGTAGATCCATGTCTTTCCTTAAATTTGTAAAGTTTTTGGCCATTATTTCTTCAAATAAGCTTTCTTCCCCTTTCTCTTTCTCTTCTCCTTCTTGAACTCTCATAATGCATATACTGGCCCAAAGTAGCCTAGGCTCTGTTTACTTTTCTTCATTCTTTTTTCTTTTTGCTTCTCAGATGATAATTACTAATGACTTCTCTTCAAGTTCATGGATTCTTCTACCTGCTCAAGTCTACTATTAAATCCCTTTAGTAAAATTTTCAATTTACTTATTTTATTTTTTATATCCAGAGTTCCTGTTTGGTTCTTTTAAATACATTTTTCTGATTTTATACAATCTATCTGATTATGGATACTTTCAAATGTTCCCTTTATCTTTAATCTCTCAAAGAAATTGCATAAGGTGGCATTATTTCTTTCTGAAATATTTGATAGAATTCATTGTTGAAACCATTTGAAATTTTCCTATTTATTCTTTTTTTTTCCATTTTTATTCACTATTCAACAAACATTTATGGAGCACTTTCTCTGTGTCAGGCATGATTTTAAAGTCTTTGGGATACATCCGTGAGCAAACTAGACAAAAAGGTTTCATTGGGATTATACTCTAGTGGTGAAGAAAAGCAAATAAAACATAATCAATAGGAAATTACATAGTGTATTAGGAGTAATAAGCGCTATCATCATGGAGCAGGGTAAGAGGGAACGGGAGTTGGGAGATAGGATGGGGTGGAGAAGGACAGGTTGAGATTTTAAATAAGATGACCAGGGTAGGACTTACTGGGAAGGTGATGGCTGACGTAAGACTTAAGGATGTGAGGGAGTGAGTTATATGAGTATCTGGAGAAAGAGCATTCCAGGCAGAGGGAACAGATAATCCAGCGGAGGTTGAGCCCTGCTGTGTTTCAGAATGAGCATAAAGGCAGTTTGGTTGTTTTATTAAAGAAGAATTAAGTACAGGTTTACAAAAACAAACAGAATAATTATTGAGATGAATGTTAAGATCCTGAAGTAAGATACTTTTTTCATTGTATTATGATCATTTTTTATCTTGAAAAAAAAAACCCAAAGCTCAATATATAATAGATCGATTCAAAACAATAGTCTTCGTATTAGAAATGTAGCTCTTTAGACCCACACAGTGGCTCACACCTGTAATCCTAGCATGGTGGGAGGCTGAGGCAGGAAGATCACTTGAGTTCAAGAGTTTGAGACTATCCCGGGTAACATAGCAAGACCTCATCTCTAAAATAAATTTGAAAATTAGCTGGACATGGTGGCACGTGCCTGTAGTCCTAGCTACTCAGAAGACTGAGGCTGGAGGACCACTTGAGACCAGGAGTTCAAGGCTGCAGTGAGCTCTGATCATGCCAGTGCACTCCAGCCTGGACAATAGAGACAGATTCTGTCTCTTAAATAAATAAATAAATAAATTTGTAGCTTTGTAAGTACCTTTTCAGAATTATGGTAAATATACATATCCAAATACATTAAATATATGTTGAAAGTCATTATGTGGCTTACATGATCATATAATTTAATTATATGTTTTTAATCATATGGGCTAGAGAATTATTTTTTATTCTGTCAATGCTAAAGGACTAGAAAAACTATATGAACATTCATTGTTATGTAGACTGCAATTTACTATAGTTATTAAATAGTTGGGTCTACTAACTGTGATGTTAATTTTATTCTTAAAGTATAAACAACTTTGTGGTGGAAAAAGTATAGTTCGGGAGTCAGACAACTTGCTTCTAGTCTAATTCTTGAAATTCTTTAATGTATGATTTTGAAGTCATTTTAAATAGCTTCATTTTGTTTTGGGAGTTTTGTTTATTTGCTTTATACGTAATTTGACTAGGTGTATTCTGTTTCCAAAATGCCTGTGTTTTTCTCATTCTGTGATTATTGTTTGATAATGTTTTATAATATATTGATACACTGCTTTAAATATTTGTCTGATTGAGAACTGTAAATATTTGTCTGATTGAGAACTGTTAATGAGAAAATTGCATTTTAGATAAGCTCCTGCTCATTTTTAGTGTTCAGCTCAAATATTGTTTCTCCTCTGAATCTTTTCCTGACCACTTTAGAATGAATTAGTTCTTCACCTGGGCTATTATAGCACTTTATGCATATTTTTATTATTTATCACTTTTTTATAATACGTTGTAGTTACATAGTAATCTATCCATGAGTTTTTATTAATCTATTTTATTAATTTATTAATTAATTTATTAATCTATCCATGAGTTGCCTTTGTATTCCCAAAACTCATCAAAATACTTGATGTTAAATCATTTTTTTCATTGAATTTTTATGCCTGTATATTGAAAACCGACAGTTAATTTGTAATTGTTAATGTATCAGAAATGAAGATTGTGTTCAATAACATTCCTGCTTGAAAGACACTATGCCATGTAATGAATGTTTCTCCTGGTTGAGAACTCCTATTTCAGGCATTTAACAAGATTTAATTTGGTCTTTTGGTCTAACATTTATATTATATGGATGGCATAAATGCTGATTTGCATGACTCAAGTAGGTAGATGTAAGAAGTAGTTATCTTGTCACTGATTATGGAATCGTTAAAGAGGATGATTATTACTGATTACCTCTTTGCATTTTGGATCAAAGGCATGAATTTCATAAAGACTAAATGTTCTAAGAACTATTCAGAAGTATGTTTTTATGTAGTGATATAATTTTTAGCAGGCATTCATAGCCATTTACTAGGTGATGTGCCCTTAAGTATAATGAATCAGAATTTGGTCCTAATCTTCTTTTGAATTTTTATACTTTTCAGTTCTCCCTAATCCTTACTTATCTCCCCTACTTTAAAAATTTTGTGGGGGCTGGGCACAGTGGCTCATCATGCCTGTAATCCTAGCACTTTGGGAGGCTAAGGCAGGAGGATTGCTTAAGGCCAGGAGTTCAAGACCAGCCTGAGCTGGTCATACTGAGACTTTGTCTTTATTAAAAAAAAGAAAAAATTAACTGGGTATGGTGGCACATGCCTGTAGTTCCAGCTACTCAGGGGGCTGAGGCAGGAGGATCTCTTGAACTCAGGAGTTTGAGGTTGCAGTGAACTATGTTGACACCACTGCACTCCAGCCAGGGCAACAGAGTGAGACCCTGTCTCAAACAAAACAAAACCCCTTTTTTTGAAGAACCATATTCGTTCATTTATTCAACAGCTGTGTATTTATTAAGGACATCTACTGTATGTTCTAGGCACAGAGTTAGGCATTATTAGATTTGGAAGTGGAAGAAATAAATAAGATCTCTGCTGTCAGAATTAACAGTTAAATAAATAAATATTTACCCAGTTAGCCAATATTTACTTATTGCCTACCACGTGCTAGGCATTGTTCTGGGAATTGTGGCTAAGGTAGTAAAAGTAGCAAAGTTCATACCTTCACGTAGCTTCCATTCTAATGGAAGAATAACAGAGTAAGTGCGGAAGGCTAACTTTATGTAAAGATTGGTCAGATGGTCACTTCCTTAGAAGTGACATTTGAGCTGAGAACTAAAGGATGAGAAGGAACCAAAGAAAAGACTATTTGAGTCCAAACAACAATTACCAAAGGCCAGGTGCGGTGGCTCATGCCTGTAATCCTAGCACTCTGGGAGGCCGAGGTGGGTGGATCACTCATGGTCAGGAGTTCAAGACCAGCCTGAACAAGAGCGAGATCCTGTCTCTACTGAAAAATAGAAAGAAATTATCTGGACAACTAAAAATATATATATATATATAGAAAAAATTAGCTGGGCATGGTGGCACATGCCTGTAGTCCCAGCTACTCGCGAGGCTGAGGCAGGAGGATCGCTTGAGCCCAGGAGTTTGAGGTTGCTGTGAGCTAGGCTGACGCCACGGCACTCTAGCCCAGGCAACATAGCCAGACTCTGTCTCGAAAAAAAAAAAAACAATTACCAAAGATAGGAATGAACTCACTATCATGCATATTGGTTTGTAGCTTTTGGGGTGAGAATATTAAAGAATTTTATTATTGCTTCCATTTTTTCAATTAATTATAAGGTCATTAGTTGTGAAGTTTTGTGGAAGGGGGTGGACAGAAAATAAGGAATAATTTAAGGAGAGAAGAATTTGAGACTATCCCTGTGAAATAGTAACTCCAGAGAAAAGGGAATATAGAAACCATGGAAGTGCACTAGGGATGCTGGGCAGTGTTGAGGGTCTACTTGTTTTGTTATTCTGAATTCCAAGGGAAATTAGTCAGCATGGTTGCGTGATTTTCTCCATCTAGAGTCACAGGTGTGGAGAAGACGTAGAGTTTAACCAGAGTTGTTTTTTTCTCCCAGGGAATGTGATGGAGAAAGAGTAGAACAAGAGTGTTCGGGGGTTTGCAAGGAAGTCACAGTAATACAAGTCGCACTGCCCGCGTTGGGGCAGGAGGAATGAGTAGGGAATGTGGTCTGAAGACAGTTGATGGACCTAAAGAAAGTGAAGAACCAATGGATCAGTAGTGTGAATGAGGTTGAAAGTTGTTAGTGTGGTCAGACAAGTGAATTTCATGGCCTAATATTATGAATTATGAATACATGTCTATTAACAGATATGTTTCAATGTAGGCACATACACATACAACTGCAATCAAATTTTTAACATTGCAAAGAGTGTGGTTCCATAGAGATAACTGAAAAAATGTGAGGGCTACCAGAAGTGCTAAGAGCACTTTCCTTTTCTTTTTTAATCTCCCTGCCCCACTTTTTTTGGTAATTTTATAGAAGTGGTTGAACATAATGTAGGCAGAACATGGAAGGTTAAGAGCATTTTTGAAAGTTAAGAAACTTGAGCTCTTATCCCAGGTTATATGTAAAATCTCCTTTATAAAGTCGCTTAACTTCATTGACCTATTCTCTTAATTAATTGATTAATGAATTCAACACTATGCCAGGTGTTGGGTGTACAGGGATGATATCAGATACAAAAATGATAGCTGAGATCATTACAAATACAATAATGAAATCAGTAATGATTTCAGATGTTGATATGATTGATAATGATACCAATAAATGATTTCATTGACCATATTCTTTTCATTAATTTATTAATCATTTCAGCACTTTGTCAGGTGCTGGGTGTGCAGTAATGATGTCAAGTAACAGCAATGTAGAGTGATGTTGGACTACCAAGATAGAGCATGCAACCCACATGGGTGCAGAGTGGTCACATTTGGAGGAAGTAACATCTAAGCTGAGACCTGAACATAAGTGGGTGTTGGAATTTAGCAAAGAAGCCACAGGTGGAGGTGGGAAGAGATGGTTTTAATAGACCCTCAGGCAAGAAAGAAGTGGCGTGAGGGGTCCAGATCAGCTGGACCGCAGTGTGTAGGAGCAAAAGTATAGAGAGGAGGCTAGGAAGTTAAGCAAGGGCCATATTTTAAAGGACTTGGCAGGTTCTGTTAAGGACATTTCATCCTAAAAGCAATGGAAAGGACCCATTATTGAGTTTTACATAGAAAAATGGCATAAAACACAATCACTTTTAATGCCATTTAATATCCCCAGTCAAATGTAGATGAAACTGTACTTTTCATTATAAAGTATGGAATTTGCTTAAATGAGAAAGTTGAATTTTATGATCTCTAAGGTTCATTCTAAAATTCTTTGATTCATTGTAATACTTGACTATAAAGAAGTAAATCAAAACGATATAAATATATTTCTCTTATTTTGATCTAAAAAGATTAGCAATTAATATGGAACTATATTAAACATAGAAAGGAAGCCCTGCTTACAAAGCATTATTAAACTCATATTAATCTGTTTGCAAATGGGAAGAATTGAAATTAAAATTTTCTATGACTCTGAAGTATGTTTGGTTACTGTTGTGTATTTTCTATCATGCCAGTGAAAATATTAGATAATTTCCCATGAGTTTATGTGTGCCATTTAATATCCCCAGTCAAATGTAGATGAAATTGTACTTTTTCTCTCCAGGGATTTAAACCTTTGACATGTTTCCATTAATTGGAAAAACAATCATCTTCAATAACTTTCCTGATCCTTCTGATACATGGGAAATCACTGAAACGATTGGCAAAGGAACTTATGGGAAAGTTTTTAAAGTATTGAATAAGAAAAATGGCCAAAAAGCAGCCGTCAAAATTCTGGATCCAATTCACGTAAGTCACATTTTTTTCACCCAAATTAACTTTGTTTTTGTTTGTATTAAACAATTAAAAACTCTGCCCATATCTTATCTTGATTGATTCATCACAATGTCATTCTAAAAGCAAGTTATAATTTTAAAAATATGTAAAAGAAAAGTCTGCTTGTTTGATTTTCCTAGTTTTTGTGTTTGGTATGTATAATAAGGCATAATTAAATACTTGATAAGTGAATGAATACATGCACAAGCACATAAATAAATGCAGCTCTCAACAGATTCAATATTATTAAAGTCAATTCAGTATTATTTTAGATCTCAAAAAATTGTACAAATACAAATTCATGGGTTCAGAAGTAACTCTAATATGTCATCTTAACCAGACCTTTTCCTCCTGCATTTATTTAGGCTTCAGGCAGAATTTCTCTTAAGCCACACGGAAGAGGATTTTTTAAAAATTAAATTTCTTTCAGAGAAGGGAAATTAATTTTCAGGTTTTCTTAAACGTTCCCAAAGCAGAAATCAGGACGAGGTTTCCTCATTGTGAAGAATTGAATTTCATGTTCAGTTCTGCTGGTCTCTGCTTTAGTGAGGTCCCAGTGGGGGTCCCCCTGTTGCTTTTGGTGGGGCAGCAGTCGTGACAGGGAAACTGCCAAGCCTGGTCTCTGTTGTGAAGAGCATGAGATTCTGTTTCTTGGAAATGAGAGCTAACAGTTTGGGGATATCTTCAGGCTGCTGGGAGATACCTGGCTCTCCCATAGCACATGCGTGAGCCAGAATGAGTTCAGTAATGACATACTCCCCAAACTTACCCCACTCTTGCACACGTGATGGGAGCATGGCACGATGGAAATGACGAAATGTGTCCAGAGAGGACATCAGAGTCCTGGGACCTTGTCACAGCTCATCCACTAGCAAACTGTAGGACACTGTAAAAGGGCCTCTGTTTGTTCATCTAAGGGTTGCTTTTTTTTTTTGATAGTTTATTTCTGATAAACCCATTATAACTACACTGTTCTGTGTTACTTTGAGCAGAGGAGAAGAGGAGGGGAGTTTTATTTTAATGTAATAAATTACATACACTGGAGGAAAAAATGAGAGCACAATGCCCAGGTGTAACTGATGCTGAATGTTTTCACAGTCCTCTGGTGGGAATTTCTAACCGTGTAAAATGAGGGAAGAGAGGCACGAGCTAAGTTATACCAAAGTGACTATTCCTGTGTTTCTTCCAGCCTTTGCTATTAGGGGTTGGGCTGTGTGGCAGCAAGAGAAAGGACGTCAGCCTGATCCCATTGTCTGGTCTCATAGTTAGTGTCTCTCTCCCCTTCCCTTCCTTCTTGATGGAAAAGAACAAATTGCTTAGAATACATGTAACCATTACTCTTGTCTAATTTACTCATGTATGGTGTATTTACAAACCTTATAAATCATGTTTAACTCTATTGATTTAATGAAACATACTGATTTTGTGACTATAGTACTTAATTTGTTCTTTTGCTTTTATTCTTGTCATATTACATATATGTTTTCCTAAGAATTATTTATTTACTCTTCATTCATTTTGTCACGAGTCAAATGAAAAAAGATTTATAACCAAGAAATTACAATCTTAAATAAATTTAAATACATCCAAGTATTTTACAAAAATTGGCTTTTTTAAAATTAAAGGAATCTTACTATTAAGTATTTTTAATTAGTAATTTTCTCTCCAGGAGAAGGATTAAAGGAGCAGGATTAGAAGGTAGTAGGCTTGGAGTCTAAACCTGAATTTTACACTAACCGACTCCAGCTGCAACTTCTCTGAGCTTGACTTTCTTTCTTCCTTTAAAATTAGAGATTAGTACAACGAACACTATTATGGTGATAGGCACACCATAAGCCCTGACTTAAGTAAGCATTATACACAATATCCATGTAACAAAAACACTTATACCCTCTTCATTAATATTTTGAAAAAAAGAAAAAATTTTAAAAACACAAAAAAGAAAAATGTTGCCAATAAAGTACACATTGGCAACATTAACAAAAAAACCAAAAAAGTTTGTATACATTTAGGGTGCACTGTTACATTAAATGGATTTTTAATGTGAAAGATTAGTTTGTAACAGCAAGTCCATTGTTAAAAAGGAAATATAATGGCAATGGCAACGTCAACAGACCGAATAATGGTCCAGCATGACAAAATAAAAAACTGAATATGAAACATTTTACAACATAAGACACATATTTATATTTCCATTATTAAATCTAATGTTGGTAAAACAATTGTAACAAGAGCATGCTATTTTAAAAATAAAAACTTTATCTGTTAAAAAAATAAAATTAAAGCACAGATCTAAATTTCTTTCTACTTCTGTGATTCCAGGATTCTGTAGGAAAACAACAAAGACATGATATGTCACTGTAAGAACAATATTAGTGAGGATTTTTCTTGTGTATTACTCTGTGAGTTGTTTCATGTATATGTGGCTTTCTAGAAATATGACTAAGTGCATATCTTGCATTTTTATTGATAAAATAGCAACCTATTCTACTTCTGGTGAATGGGCTTTTAGGCCACTAAAGGTTATACGCTATCTTTTATAACTTAACTATTTTACTTTTTTTAGAAAAGTAGGAATTTAGTGTTTGTGTGACTGGTTTTTTGATGGCTTTCAATTACCCTGTTTTCCAAAGAAACAAAATGAACCAGCTTTTTAGTACTAAAAGTTTTCGTTTCAAATCAATAGCTTTGCCATTATAACGAAGTTAATAATACAGAAAAAAAGCAAAATCATCTGAAATAGTTCTCCATATGTTTCTTTCTAATTGCATACAAAAATAGCCTTTTATTTATCCCTTTTAAATTCAAAGAAATTAATATAACTTGAGATGCACTTGATTAGCATGAAAATCACAATCTCTCTCCTTAAACAAGATAATGAGAGATTTCAATACGTAGTGTTAAACACTAACTAAGCACGGTAAAAAACTATTATAACTTTGCTTTGACAGAATTAAATTCTGTATTTGGTAGTCTCTGTTTCTTTGTCATTATTCCTGTTTTTCTCACAGTTCTCTTCTTAATGATTTTTTGAAACTAGGATATTGACGAAGAGATTGAAGCGGAGTATAACATCTTAAAAACACTTTCTGACCACCCTAACGTGGTCAAATTCTATGGAATTTACTTTAAGAAGGATAAAGTCAATGGAGATAAGCTCTGGTTGGTTCTTGAGGTGAGTGTGTTTCAGCATTATTTGTGTGGGTGGAAGTTTGTGGTGTGATTCTGGGATGACAATATTTATGTAACATTAACACCATAAAACAATTCTTCTAGTGTGTGCCTGACTGGTCATGGCCTCAGTAGAATGTTCTGCTTCCTTCTGGCCTTGTCATCTTGAAGTATACATCAGGAAATTAAAGGGAAGCCACAAAGACTATTAAAGATTAAAAGGAAATAAATGACTCCACAATAAAAGACTAAAGAAACTGAGATGACTTTTTCTGCAGAAAAACAAGTTAAAAAGGGATTTCATTATAATGTTTATTTATTCATCTATATTTTGTTCAGTTAACATGTGACTGAGGCTCTGTGCCAGGTGCTATAAGAGACAATTAGAGTTAAATGAGGCTTCATTAGACAAAAATAGTGAGCTGTGATTTTCTTTTTCTGTCTTTATTGAATGCCAATGACTTAAACCACAGAACCAGGTATTAGATTATTAAATATGAAATGTCCGATTTCCTTAAATACTAAGTTTGACAGTTGGTATCTCTGCTATTTCACTTTGACTCTTCTTGTTTTATTTTTATTGTGAAGGTACGTCCTCTGTCTTTCCAATACATATTTTGGCTTGTGATTATCTTTCAAACTTTTTCTTAGAGCAATTTTTGTGAAACCATGGATAAGTCAAAAATTCGTGTTATTTTCTAATATGAGTTCCATTGTGGAACCAATGCAGCACAGACAGCTCGAAATATCAACGAAGCGTTTGGGAGGGATGTGGCTAATGAACGCACAGCACGTTGATGGTTTGAGAAGTTCTGTTCTGGGGATTTTAATCTTGAAAATGAGCAACGTGGGCAACCTGAGACCAAGGTGGATAATGAGGAGCTGAAAACTGTAGTGGAAGCAAATCCATCTCAACCTAAGTGTGAATTAGGAGCAAGATTTGATGTTACTATTCCAATGATATTGGACCATTTGAAACAAATCAGCAAGGTAAAGAATCTGGATAGATGGGTTCTGTGTGAATTAAACGAGTGTCAGCAAAGAAATCGTCTCGAAGCTTACCTTTCTTTGCTGCCATGTTATAAAGGTGAACCATTTCTTACACCATATTGTTATGCGTCATGAAAAATAGATTCTTGTTGACAATCACAAGCATTCAGCATAATGGCTGGATAAAGATGCCGAAACACAGTCCAAAACCAAATAGTCATCAAAAAAAGCTAATGGTTTCTGTTTGGTAGTTCAGCACTGGTATTATCCACTACAGCTTCATGAAACCTGGTCAATCCATTACAGCAGATGTCTACTGCAACCAATTGGATGAAATGATGAGGATGCTTGTAATTAAGCACCTGAAATTGATCAATAGAGACGGGCCAATCCTCTTGCAAGACAATGCTCAACCACATGTCACACAAACAACGCTGCTCAAACTACAGAAGGTGGATTGGAAACTCTCTGTCATCCACCATATTCACCAGACCTTGCACCAACTGACTACCACTTCTTCCAGGTTTTGGACTACTCCTTGCAGGGAAAAATATTCAATTCTCAGCAAGCTGTGGAAAACACCTTTCACGACTTCATTGCCACTTGCTCTCCAGGCTGCTTCGCTGCTGGCATAAATAAGCTACCGTTAAGATGGCAAACTGTATCGATAGTTGAGGCGCATACATTGACTAATTGTACTGCTTCTTGTTTGAGATATAATAAACCACACTTCTGATTCAAAATTGGACATTTCATATTTAATGACCTAAATATTTACACTTATGGGGAAGAAAGCTTACTAAAAATGATATTGATATGAAATTGCCAAAGAGAAGCCGTAGAGTCTACCTTTTCAAGTCCTGTGCTTGAACAATATGCTGTCTAAGGCAGAAGTACTAGAAGGTTCTTCGCTCAGGTGACTGCCAGTCCTAGAAGAATTCAATTTTCTGATTTTCATTGAACATTATTACTCAAATAGGGTAACCGTTAATTCTAATAAAATTTATCAGAATTTTTAAAAGTTGCTTTATCAAACCCAGGGACAGTAAATACCTTTATTTGGCTACTGTTAACAACATATATTTATTGTGTTCATTATTTTATTAGCATTTGACTGTTTCTTTTTGAATGTTCCATTGGTTTTCCTGATATGGCACTGTCTTAGTCTGTTTATGCTTCTATAAAAAAAACCACAGACTGGGTAATTTGTAAAGAACTGAAATTTATTTCTCAGAATTCTGAAAGCAGGGAAATCTAAGATCAAGGCACCAGCAGGTTCAGTTGTCTGGTGAGGCCTGTTGTCCACTTCCAAGATGGCACCTTATTCGTGCATCCTACGGAAGGGAGGCACGCTGTGTCCTCACATGGTGAAGGCAGAAGGGCAAGCCAAATATTGTGTGAAGCCTCTTTTATAAGGGTATTAATCCCTTCACCATGGAGGAGCCTGCACAGAATGAGACACGGGGTCTCATTCTGTTGCCCTGGGCTAGAGTGCAGTGACGTCATCCTAGCTCACAGCAACCTCAAACTCCTGGGTTCAAGCGATCCTCCTGCCTCAGCCTCCTGAGTAGCTGGGACTACAGGCACACGCCACCATGCCCAGCTAATTTTTCTATATTTGGTAGAGATGGGGTCTTGTTCTTGCTCAGGCTGGTCCCAAAGTCTTGATCTCAAGTGATCCTCCCACCTCGGCCTCCTAATTACCTCTTAAAGTCCCCTCCACCTCTTAATGCTATCACATTGACCATTAAGTTTCAACATCTGAATTTTGGAGGGGACACATTCAAAGCACAGCAGGTACAATAATCATATATAAATTTTATTATTTTCATACTTATATTCATATTTTTCTATTAATTATGGTTTGAAAATGTTTCTACAAATAATGGATGGTCATTGTAGAAAATACTTGAAACTAGAAAAAATTTCTATTGTAGAAAATACTAGAAACTTAGCATTTAGAATATTTACTTCACTTTTTGTATGTTTACAATGGTTGACAACATTACTCATGAAATTCTATTTTTTCACATAGTATAATTTCAGATAGACTTAATCACTGTTATCTTTTTCCAAGTAAATACATTTGCTTGGTTAATAAAACATAGGTAGTACCAAAGGGCTGCTAAGATAATCAGTAAAAATGTAGATCTGGGTTCGTGGTACCACCTTCTCCTGAGCACGTTCATACTTTTGATGCGCTGTGACTGCTGCACCTGGACAAGTATAGCCGAGCTTCTCTACTGTCTCCTTTAGTAATCCGGGTTGTCCACTGCACTTCTGGAACCCTACGTCCTCCTACCCCCCTCTGGAGGTCTGTCATGCGTCTGGCCTCTTCGTATCTCTGTGCTGCTCACCTGAGTGGAACCCACTGGTTCCTGGACTCCTTGGTCTCCTCTTCCCAAGTTTACTTCTCCATTTTGCACGTCGTGTAGTAGGATGTGCCTCACTGCGTTACCCACGTTGCTGATGTCACCAAACCTTGAGTCTCTTCAGTTCAGTTTCTGTATGGAACAAAACCTCCAGTCTCTGAACCTGGGTGTGTGTGCTAGAAAGAGAGAGAGAAAGAAGATGCTCAGGCAGGCTTCTGGATGTGGATATTTTGCATGGGGGATGAGAGGGTGTCAAGCCTTTTGATTAGGGACTTCCAAATGATCCCTTGTTTTCTGCCCGTCCCCTCTCAACTGCACGTCGACCTCCACTGTTCCCTAGCACTGCCCGGGTTCATCTGCTCAGGTGGCCTCAAAGTAGCCTCACCACATGTCTCAGTCTTTGGCTTCCCCTGCATTGCTAAATCAGTTGCCACTTGCTTGTCTTCTTTCCATACTGCAAAATTTTGTTGAAATCTCTGGCCCACTGCACTCCCTTTTTTCTGTCCTCAATTCCTTTGTGGTTTATACTTTTGTATTCCTTTACTAGCATTTTAATGGTGATTTATGAGTAAGAAGAAATAAATTTTTATGTTTCACCTGCCACGTTTAATTGTACTAAAGAGTCTTTCAAAATGTAAAATACTATTTTCAGGAACCCTTTCGTTATCTGGTGCTGTATATTATTTTACAAAGTTCTAAGATTTTTCGATAACCATTTGTGTGCTTTAAAAATAGACTATTTATGATTTCAGAATTATAGTCGATCCTTGAACAACAGGGGGGTCAGGGATGCCGACCCCTGCGTAGTTGAAAATCCACATATAACTTTTGATGCCCCAAAAACTTAGCTTCTAATAGCCTACTGTTGACTGGAAGCCTTACTGGTAACATAAATAGCTTATTAATGTATTTTGTGTGTTATATATACTATATACTGCATTCTTAAAATAAAGTAAAGTAGAGAAAAAAATGTTATTAAAACAATCATAAGGAAGGGAAAAGTTAAGTGGAAGTGGATCATCATAAAGGTCTTCATCTTTGTCATCCTCACATTGAGTAGGCTGAGCAGGAGGAGGAGGAAGAGGAGGGGTTGGTCTTGCTGTCTCAAGGGTGGCAGAGATGGAAGAAAATCCACATATAAGTGGACTCCTGTAGTTCAAACCCATGTTGTTCAAGGGTCGACTGTATTTTATATTTCTCTAGTTTAAGATAGCTTTATATTTTGAGATAAAGCATATATGAAAACAAAGCTACCATGAGTACTATTCAGCTTTAAGAAACAATGGTGATATAGCACCTCTTGTATACTCCTGGATAGAGCTGGAACGCATTCTACTAAGTGAGGTATCCCAAGAATGGAAAGACAAGCACCACATGTACTCACCATCAAATTGGTATCAACTGATCAACACATAAATGCACATATAAGAATAACATCTATTGAATGTTGGGTGGGGGAGGGGGAGGGGGGAGGAGGGAGGAGGGGATGGGTATATGCATACACAAAGAGTGCAATGCGCACCACCCAAAGAATGGACATATTTGAAACTCAGACTTGGGTGGGGGGCAAGGGCAACATATGTAACCTAAACATCTGTAACCCCATAATATGCTGAAATAAAAACAAAAAAAAATGACTACATCTTTTTATGTTGTTGTTTATTAGCATTCCAATTTTTAGTCAATCCTATCCTTATACCCATATTTACCACAGGGTGGATTGTCCTAGTCACTGATCTTCAGATGATGATAACCCCAAAACAAGACTATACCCTCAATCATTTTATACATAATCTTTTAATTTTAGAATCGTTTTGGATTTACAGAAAAGTTGGAAAGGCATACAGAGAGTTCTCGTTACCCCATACCCAGCTTTCCCTATTATTAACATCTTACATCATTACGGTACATTTGTTACAAGTAATGAACCAACGTTGATACATTCTTATTAACAGAACACCATATTTATCTGTACTCCATTAGTTTTTCTTTGATGTACCTTTTCTGTTCCACGATCCAATTCAGGTTAGTACATTGCATTTAATCTTCATGTGTCTTTAGCCTCCTGTGGATGAGGAAGTTGCTCAGACTTAGCTTGTTTTCAATGGCCATGAGAGTTTTGAGGAGTACTGTTCAGGTAATTTGTAGAATGCTTCTCAATTTTGATTGGTCCCATGGTTGAAAACAAAAAGCTATGAGTTTGGGGGAAAAAGATAGCAGAGGTGAAATGTCATTCTCATGGGGTCAGATCAAGGCTACATACTTCAGCATGATTTCACACAGATGATGTTAACCTCTTCTGATCTCACCTTGCTGAAATAGTGTTTGCATTTCCTCCACTGTAAAGTTTTTGTTTTTGTTTCCCCTTTTTTCGCTGTGTTCTTTGGAAGGAAAGCACTAGGCTCAGCCTCCACCTAAAGGGCATAGAGTTAAGTTCCACTTCCTCTAAGAATAAGTACCTATGTGATTTATTTGGAATTCTGCACTTGAGATTGTCTTTTTTTCCCAGTGTATTTAATTATTCAATCATTTATTCATGTCAACAGACATTCATGGATATTACTTTATACTTTGGGTCATAAGCCAATAGACAGTATGTTATTTACTTCATTATAGCTTTGACTACTGGGGGCTCTTTCAGGTTTGTCCTTGAGTCCCTTTGCCATACCTTCATTGTTTCACTTTGTTTTGTTTTTTTTTTTTTTTTTAGTTTGTCCTCAATCATTTCTTCAATAGTCACATTTTCTTACAAAGTAAGGAAAGTGGACTGGCCAACATAGGTAATGATGTCAGAAATGTTTAATTAAGCAGAAAGTACTATTCCCTAAACATTACAATCAACCTAAATCTATGTTTTATTTCTGTTTGTGTTTCTGTATGTGCAGATCTTGATATCTGAAAGTACTGAGATACTTGTATTGAGATGTATTTTACTCTGCCTTTTGCCATTTACATTATTTCAAAAATAATTTAGTTTTATTTACACTGAGCTTGCATTTCAATTTATTTTTAGACATTTAACATGTACATATGTGATATTTACTATGTATTTTTCAGTACATGCACAGTAACAACGAAATTTCAAAAAAATCAATGGTCCAACAGTAAGATATCTGACATACATAATTAAAATTATTTCCCAGGTTGATACAGGTTTTGTTCCAAAATAAAATTTAGCAAACTACATTTTATGGATCTACATCCATTACATTGCATATATTAAACATTTAATTAAATAAATAAATAAATTTGGTTAAATGAAAAAGTTAATCATTTCATGTAATTTCTCTTGAATATCATGCCAAATCCAGAAACACTCAGAGAGTTATCATCATTTTCAATTTGCTATCCATTTCCTAGATTGTTCAATAAAATTGCATACTTTTATAAGAATCTAAGAAAAAGCATAGTGTTATTTCATTCATCATTGTAAATTAACTTCTCTGTGAAACTGGGATAGTAATATTTTTGCCTCACAGGTTTCTGGGAGAAATGTGTTAATATGACTGGAGCCTATATTAATGTCTGGCATATGGAAACAGTGAGTATTGGCCATTATTTTAGTTTTCTTAAATATACTGAGAATATTTTTATAAACATACATAAATGTCTTCTAATATTTGTTAACCATTGCATTGTATTCCTTCCATAGAATGTGTGTCCATGTGGTTTATTCAAATAATTGCTTATAGCCTTCTACATGTGGCTATGCAATTTTCCCAGCACCACTTAATTGAATAGGGATTCTTTTCCCCAGCGTATCTTTTTGTCTGCTTTGTCAAAGATCAGACAACAATACGAGGATGGTTTTATATCTGGGTTCCCTGTTCTGATTCATAGGTCTATGTCTCTGTTCTTGTGCCAGTGCCATGCTGTTTTAGTTACATAGTCTGCAGTATAGCTTGAAGTCTGGTAAATTTATGTCTTCCAATTTGTTCTTTTGCTTAAGATTGCTTCGGCTCTACAGGGTCTTCTCTGGTTCCATATGAAACATAAAATTAATTTTTCTACATCTGTGAAGAATGATGTTGGTATTTTAATAGGGATTGCATTGAATCTGTAGATCACTCTGGGTAGTATAGACATCTTAATGATGTTGATTCTGCCGCCCCACGAGCATGGTATGGTTTTCCACCTGTTTACGTCCTCTGCTATTTCCTTCCTCAATGTTTCATAGTTCTCCCTGTAGAGGTCTTTTACCTCCTTAGTTAAATATATTCCTAGATACTTTATTTTCTTTGTTGCTATTGATGAAAGTTTTTAAAAAGGATTTTTCTACCTATGTTTATGAGGAATATGGATCTATCTTTTTTTTTTTTACTTGGATGTCTTTGGTTTTGGTCTTAGGAAAATGCTGGATTCCAAGAATGAATTGGGAAGATTTCCCTTCTCCGATTTTTGAGAAGAGTTTGTGTAGAACTAACGTAATTTATTCCTGAAATGTTTGGTAGAATTCATCAATGAAGCCTTGAAGCCTAGAGGTAGAAAGCCATTTAGGTTATTTATTTCTTCTTGAATGAGCTCTGCTATTTTGAATCTTTCAAAGAATTTGTCCATTTTATCTAAGTTTTTAAACTTATTGGGATAAAATTGTTCATAATGTTCACCAATTATCCTCTTAATATCTAGAATATATAATAATGTCACCTCTCTCATTCTTAATTTTGGCAATTTGTGTCTTCTCTCTTTTATTCTTGGTTAGTCTGGCTAAAGGTTTATAAATTATATTGATCTCTAAGAGCTAGCTTTGGTTTCATTGATTTTTCTCTATTTTTTTTCATTGATTTCTTATTTCTTTGATTGTACTTCAATTTTCTTTTTTGTAATTTTTAAAAATTTTAAATTGACAATAATATTTGTGGGGTTCAATGTGATATTTTGACGTATGTATACATAGTAGAAAGATTAAATCAAGCTAGGTATCATATCTACCACGTTACCTACTTACCTTTCTTTAGTGGCAAGAATGTTTAAATTTTTTTTACGCAATTTTGAAATGTACATTATTATTAATTATGGTCACCATGCTGTACAATCATTAAAACTTATTCCTCCTGTCTGACCCAAACTTTGTACCCTTGGGCCAACATCCCCCCTTTCCCCATCCCTTCAACCCTCACTCTCTGGTAACTACCATTCTACTTTCTGCTTCTATGAATTTGACTTTTTTAGATTTCACATATAAGTAAGATCATATAGTTTTTGTTTTTCTGGGCCTAGGTTATTTCACTTAGCATAACACATTCCATGTTCATTCATGTTATCCCAAATTACAGAATTTCCTTATTGTTTAAGGTTGTATAATATTCCATTTTCCACCACATTTTCTTTACATATTCATCCATCGAATAGACCCTTAGATTGCTTACATATCTTGGCTACTGTGAATGGTGCTGAAATGAACATTGAAGTGTAGATATCTTCTTGACATACTAATTTCAGTTGCTTTGGATATATGGCCAGAAGTGGGATTGCTGGATCTTACAGTAGGTCTATTTTTAATTTTTTAAGGAACCTCTATACTGTTTTCCAAAATAGCCATACTAATTTATATTCCCACCAACAATGTACCAAGGTTCCTGTTTTCTCACATCTTCACCAACACTTTTTATCTTTTTGATAATAGCCATTCTAACAGTGTGAAACTCATTGTGGTTTTAATTTGTGTTTCCCTGATGATTAGAGATGTTGAGCATTTTTTCATATATCTGTTGGCCACTTGCATGTCTTCTGAGAAATGCCTATTCAGGTCTCTTGCCCATTTTTAAACTGGGTTGTTTTGTTGCTATTGAGTTGTTTGAGTTCCTTATATATTTTGGATAGTAGTCCCTTATCAGATGTTTGGTTTGCAAATATTTTCTCCCAATCTGTGGTTTGTCTCTTTACTCTGTTAATTGGTTTTTTTTTTTTTTTGAGGCAGAGTCTCACTCTATTGCCCAGGGTAGAGTGCCATGGCATCAGCCTAGCTCACAGCAACCTCAAATTGCTGGGCTCAAATGATCTTCCTGCCTCAGCCTCCCGAGTAGCTGGGACTACAGGTGCTTGCCACCACACCAAGCTAACTTGTTAATTGTTTCCTTTGCTGTGTAGAACCTATTTAGTTTGATACAAGCCAATTTATCTATTTTTGCTTTTGTTGCCTGTGCTTTTGGGGACCTATCCAAGAAATCACTGCCCAGACCAATGCCATGGAACTTTTTCCTTATGTTTTCTTCTAGTAGTTTTACAGTTTCAGATCTTACATTTAAGTCTTTTAATTCATCTTGAGCTGATTTTTCTATCTGCTGTGAGATGAGGATATAGTTTCATTCTTCTGCATGTGGATATTCAGTTTGTTTAACACCACTTATTGAAGAGACTGACCTTTCCATATTGTGTGTTCTTGGCATCATTGTCAAAAATCAATTGGCTGTAAAAATGTAGGTTTATTTTTCTATTCTGTTTATCTTTCTATTTTGTTCCATTGGTTGAAGTGTGTGTTTTTATGCTGGTACCATGCTGTTTTGGTTATAATAGTTTTATAATATACTTTGAAATCAGGGAGTGTGATGCCTCCAGCTTAGTTCTTTTTGCTCAAGATTGCTTTGGCTGTTTGGGATCCTTTGTGGTTCCATAAAAATTTTAGGATTGTTTTTTTTCTATTTTTGTGAAAAATGACATTAGAATTTTGATAGGGATTGCATAAAATCTGTAGATTGCTTTGGGTAGTAACGGCATTTTAACAATATTCTTTCAATTCATGAGCACGGAATATTTTTCTATTTATTTGTATCATCAACAATTTCTTTCATCAGTGTTCTATAGTTGTCAATATATAGATTTTTCACTTCCTTGGTTAAATTTACTCCCAATTATTTTATGTTATAAATGGGATTGTTTTCTTAATTTCGTTTTCAGATAGTTTGTTGTTAATGTACAGAAACACTATTGATTTTTATATGTTGATTTTGTATCCTGAAACTTTAATGAATTTGTTTATCAGTACTAACAGATTTTTGGTGGAGTCTTTAGGATTTTCTATGTATACAATCATGTCATCAGGAAACAACTTCACTTCTTCCTTTTTTATTTGGATGCCTTTTATTTTTTTTTCTTGCCTGATTGCTGTGGCTAGGACTTTCAGTACTATATTGACTAGAAGTAGTGAGAGTGGGCATCCTTATCTTGTTCTATATCTTAGAGGAAAAGCTTTCAATTTTTTACCTTTGAGTATGATGTTAGCTGTGGGCTTGTCAAAAATGGCCTTTATTGTATGGAGGTACATTCCTTCAATACCTAATTTGTTGAAAGTTTTCATAATGATAAGGTGTTGAATTTTTTCAAATGCTTTTTCTGTATCTTTCGAGATGATTATGTCATTTTTGTCCTTCATTTTATTAATGTGATTTGTCACATTAATTGATTTACATATGTCAAACCATCCTTTCATTCCAGGGATAAATCCCACTTGGTCATGGTGAATGATCCTTTTAATGTGCTATTGAATTCAGTTTGCTGGTATTTTGTTGAGGATTTTTGCATATATATTCATCAGGGGTTTTTTTTCCTAATTTTTAATGTGGATGCTTAGATCACTGAATTGAGACATTTCTTCTTTTCTAATAAAAGCAGTTCAGTACCGTGAATTTTCGTTAAAGACTGCTTTCGCTGCATCTCACAAATTTTGATATGTTCTATTTTCATTTCTCTTCAGTTAAAAATGCTTTCTAATTTTTAAATTTCTTCTTTGACTCATGTTTCTGAATATTTGGGGATTTTCTAAATATTTTTCTGTTATTGCTTTCCAACATAATTCCATTGTGGTCAGAGAACACATTTTATATGATTTGGAGTCAGACTGGTTTTGAGCACAGAATGTAATCAATCTCAGTAAATATTTTATGCACACATTATAATAATGCATATTCTGCTATTGTTGGGTAAATTCTTCTATAAATATTAATTAGGTCAAGTTGGTTGAAAGTGTTTTTCAAGTATTCCATGTCCTTACTGATAATCTGTCCACTTGTATCAATTACTGAGCAAGGAATATTGACATTTCTGAGTATAATTTGGATTTTGCAATTTCTTTTTATGATTTCATAAATTGTTGCTTTATATATTTTGAGACTCTGTTATTAGGTTCATATAAATTTAGGATTATATTCTCTTAATGAATTCACTCCTTTTTAATGAAATGTCTCTGTTTATCCCTGAATTGCTTTGGTTAGTGTTAAATGGGGTATATCTGTTCTTTTACTTTTAACCTATTTTTGTCTTTATATGTAAAGTACATTTCTTACAGGACATGTATAGTTAGGTCTTGCTTCTTTATCCAATCTGATGTTCTCTTTCATTTAAATGGAAGTATTTAGACCATTTACATTAATATTATTAATAATATAGTTTGATTTAATTTTCTCTCTTGTTATTTATTTTCTATTTGTTTCATTTGTTCTTAGTTCCTCTTTTCCTCTTTCTCTACCTTCTTTTGGATTTACTATCTATTGTTTTTTATTCTGTTTTATTTCCTTTGTTAGATTATAGTTGTAACTATTTAGCGGTTGCTTTGGGGTTTATAATATACATATTTAACTTATCACAGTCTATTATCTTCAAGTAATACTGTACTGCTTTATGTATAATATAAAAAGCTTGCAACAGTTAACTTGCATTTCTCTTCTGGCCTTTGTGCAATTGTTGTCACACATTTCAGTGTTATGTATGTTATGAGCCTCACAACACATTGCTATTTCTTTTGCTTTAAATAGTCAATTATGTTTTCAAGACTCTAAAAATCATAAAAAAACTCTTTTTTATATACTGACATATTAATCTTTTCCAGTACTCTTTATTTAGGTATTAATAGCTGATATTTTCCTTCTACCTAAAAAGCTTCCTTCAACATTTCTTTCAGCTTTTATATTTCTGAGAAAGTCATAATTTTGTCTTTGTTTTTGAAAGATATTTTCATTGAGTCTAGATTGCCAGGTTGATAGGTTTTGTTTTTCCTTCAATATTTTAGAGATTTATACTACTGATTTCTAGCTGGCATTGTTTCCAATGAAAATTCTGATGTAATTCCTATCTTTGTTACACTGTATGTAGTATATGTTTTTTCTCTGCCTGATTTTAAGATTTTCTCTGTCTTAGTGGTTTTAAGTAATTTAATTATGATGTTCTATGGTGTAGTGTCCTTCATGTTTCTTTTGCTTGGGGTTTGAACTTTTCGTATCTGTAGATTTATAATTTGCATCATTTTTGGAAACTTTTGGTCGTTATTTTTTCAAATAGTATTTTTGGTATCCTCCTCTCTCCAATTGCATGTATTTTGTTTACTTAGTTCACTGATGTTTTGTCCTCTCCCAGCCTCTTAAGTCTTTTTTTTTTTTTTTTTTTGGTTTCACTTTGGATACTTTCTATGGCTATGTTGTCAAGTTCACAAATCTTTTCTTAGGCAGTGTCTAATTTCCTATTTATCCTATCCAGTGTTTATTTTAGACACTGAGGTTTTCATTTTTTGAGTTTCATTTGGGTTTTTAAAATATTTTCCATGCATCTATTTAACAGATTTAATTTTTCCTCCACTTTGAACATACGGAATATAGTTATACTAATTATTTTAATGGCCTTTTCTACTAATTTTATCATTTGTGTCATTTTCATATATGTTTCTATTGATGGATTTTGATTGTCCCTCCCCCCACCCCACCCCTATGGGTCAGATTTTCCCGTTTCTTTTCATGTCTGGTATTTTTTTTTAATTGAATGCCAGACATTATGAATTTTACCTTTTTTGGGTGATGGATAGTTTTGTATTCCTACAAATATTCTGGCATTTTGTTCTGGGGTGCAATGAAGTTTTTTGGAAGCAGTTTGATACTATTGAGTCTTCCTTTTAAGTTAGGTGGGAACATCATGACCTTTAGTTTAGGGCTAAATTTCTCTATATTACTGAGGCAATACCTTTCTGACTACTTTACCTGATATATCATGAATTATGAGGTTTTCGATTCTGGCTGATGGGAATACAAACCACTCCTGTCCCTGCGTGAGCTCCAGTGATTTGTTTTCTCTTGTCTTTTTCCGTGCTCCTTTCACAGCCTCAGGTAATTCGCTCACATGAATGCATTGATTTCTTACCAGCTGCAAACTGACAGGAAGGTTCTGCAGATCTTTGGGTCTCTATTCTATGGATAAATCAGCTATATGGTAGACACGATTATGCCCATTTTACAAAGGAAAATTGAGGAAAATTACATGGCCGGGGCAGGGTGGGGCACACTTAGTAGCAGACAGAGCTGAGATTCAAATCCCCACTGTTTGTTCCAGCGTCTAACCTAACCACTTTGCTATACTGCCTCTCTACATATGTGTAATTCAGGTGGTTTCTAGCACATTGATTGCCACACTAGGGAAAAAACATTGTTCCTTGGGACCACAGTGTTTTATTATGAAAATAGGATAAAAACTTTGAAAACAAAGTAATCGGTTTTAATTTAATGAAAAATTTGTTATTTTGTATTGTTTTCTATGTGTGAGTTATATGCAACTTGAAAAATAGTTCTCGCAGCTCCCAAGGTGAAGAGACATGAGTTACATATGCTTCATGAGGCCCCAGGCTCAAAACTAGGGTGAGTTAAATGCAACTCACGCGGCAGTTAATGTGCTAGAGTTGACCTACTTCAGGTATGATTTTTTTTTTTTTTTTTGAGACAGAGTTTCACTGTGTTGCCTGGGCTAGAGTGAGTGCTGTGGCGTCAGCCTAGCTCACAGCAACCTCAGACTCCTGGGCTCAAGCGATCCTCCTGCCTCAGCCTCCCGAGAAGCTGGGACTACAGGCATGTGCCACCATGCCCAGCTAATTTTTTCTATATGTATTTTTAGCTGTCCAATTAATTTCTTTCTATTTTTGGTAGAGACGGGGTCTCGCTCTTGCTCAGGCTGGTCTCGAACTCCTGAGCTCAAACGATCCGCCCGCCTCGGCCTCCCAGAGTGCTAGGATTACAGGCGTGAGCCACTGCGCCCGGCCTGCTGTAATTCTTAACACACATTCCCAAATCAGAACACAGTACACTCAGGCCATCTTTCCAAATAATAAGCAACCAGCTTTATCATAAGACTATTAAAATATTAACATTTATATTAATATTCAGAATAATAATCTGGAAAGACTTCACATTTTTACTAGGTTCGTCTATTCTCGGACATAAATGATTTGACTAACTGTGAACAGCTGAATCTGGGCAAGTTTACAGGAACAATTTAACTGGCTTATAGCTCAAATTTCAGTACTGTGTGTTTTCTTCGCTTGTATTAAAATCAAATTTAAAAGATTGTCTAAGTAATTTTGAGTCCTATCCCAAATCCTAATAAAGACAGCCTATCCACATCTGTGCAATTCTGATAAATTAATATTTCATTAGCTTGAAGAAATAGAACTTAATACAACTCCCACATTGGATATTTGATCAGCATTTTCAAAGGGTTAAATGTGCAACCCTGGGAAGGAAAACTCCTTGTCAGTGACTCTAAATATGCCTTTTCATTTATTTGGGGATAAGTAGGCTTTTTACTTTGTCTACCCAATAAAGCCTTTTGATTTTGTGTTCCTATAGATACGAAATAAAGTAAACCATCCTCTCAAAGATAAGCACTTCAGAACATTTTGTGGTTATTTCCAAAGCAATTTTCCTGGTCACATTTCTGAGTCTGTCTCTTAAAGATTACTCTGTTGATTCATAGTGAGATGCTGTAGAAATTGCATGGCTAAGAATATGAACTCAGAAATTAAACTTCTTGGAAATAAATTTAAGCTCCACTGTTTGCTAGGTATGTGGTCTTCGGCAAGTCTTCAGATCTCTTGAGACCTTGACTTACACATATAGTCCTTATCTCACAAGGCTTATGAGAAACAAGTGAGACAGTGCACTCAGCACAGTGCCTGACATATAATAAATGCACAAAAAACAGCAGTCAACATTATCATGATGGTCCTTACATGAGGTCTGTAAGAACACAGCATTTTGTAAGATTTTACTATTTCCCACAGGACCATGTGCCCTGAATTCACTGTAGCCCAGGCACAATGGCCTTTGTGCTATTCCCCGAGCTTAACAATCATGCTCCCACCCCAGGACATGTGCACGGTGGTTTTCCCTCCCTGGAATGCTTCTCCTAGACCTCAAGGCTTTCTCCTTCACTGCATCTAGTCTCTGCTCAAATGTCACCTCTTCAGGGAGGGCTTCCATGAGCACCTTATCTAAAATAGCACCCCACCTCACAATCTCTATCCTTACCCTGCTTGCTTCTTCCTAAGAGCATTCCCAGTAATCCTGTTTGTATTCCACATTCCTTTGTATACTTTTTTGTGAACTGTTTGCTCTCTAGAATTTAAGCTTAATAGTAAGGTGGGGACCTTCTCTGCCTTGTCCACTGCTCTGTCTTCAGTATCTGGAACAGTGCCTGGCCCATAATAGGTGCTCATTAAATATCATTTGAATAAATAAGTGAATAATATCAACAATGAGTCTCATAGACAACTGATATTTTAAATTAAGCAATTTGGCATTAAATTTTTCATTTAAATATGAAAAATATGAAATCGACTAAAGAAAGACATGTTGCCAATAAAACGAATAAAGACTGATTGAAATGAAAAGTGTGAGGGCCAAGAAGGAAGACCAAAGTGGGCCCATCAAGAAACGATCTGTCCAATACGGTGGGTTCTCTGTATGCGAATTTGCAAAAATGCTTGTGACACCTAAGTTTCCTGAGAAAATTATTTTTTAGCCACAAAATAACTGAGGTCATTTTTATTTATTACATTAGAAAAATATAAACATGGCCATGTATATAGAGATACAAATGAAAATCACTTAGTCATTAATATAAATTAAACTATACAAATTATAAACCAGAATGAAAGACAACATTAGAATTGCAAATTTCACTAAATGTCATTTGACTATATCTATCTATCTACCTATCTATGTCTATTTATCTATCTGTCTATCTAAAATGGTTAGAGCCATGAAGGCTAATTTTAGATATTTTGTGACAGACTAGTAAGAAAAAAAATTAGAGATGATATTAGAGCAGGAAACTAGAGATGATTAACAATTTGTAATAAGTTAATTTCTTTCCATTTTTCCATTTCATAGATATTTTACATACATATGTATATTTACATATATTCTATATAATTTTATACTGTTTTGTATTTAAATAAAACAATCATATTTCTAAGTTGTTACACAATCATCATAATCATCTTTTTTTTTCTTTTTTAGAGATAGGGTCTTGTTCTGTTGCCCAGGTGGGGTGCAGTGGCATGATCCAAGCTCACTGCAGCCTTGAACTCCGTGGCTCAAGTGATCCTCCCACCTCAGCCTCCTGAGTAGCTAGGACCATAGGCATGCACCACCATGCCTGGCTAATTTTTTTTTTTTCGTTAGAGACATGGTCTCACTATGTTGCCCAGGCTGGTCTCAAATTCCTTGGCTCAAATGATCTTCTTGCCTTGGCCTCCCAAAGTGCTGGGACTACAAGTGTGAGCCACCGTGCCTGGCCTATAGTCATCATTTTATGGTCAAATTCACATAATGACTTACTAAGCTCTTCATCAATTTAAGCAGTTCTCATTTTTTTTCTCTCATAAACAATTCCATAATGAATATTTTTGTACATAAAATTTTGATCTATTCTCACTTCTCACTGAAAAGTGATCTACCAGGGGCTATAGCAATTTTAAGGCCCTGAATGTATTTTATACTGTACCTTTGCTGACATAGGTATTATTTTTCTTAATTTGGCTAATTTAATAGGTTTGTAAAAAAGATACCTTGTTTTGACTATCAGGCATATTCTCTATAATTATGTACAATGATGCCCTAAGGTAGGTACTAAATGCCCATGATAATTTTGTAAATCTAGATAGCAGTGCACAGAGCATATAATGACATGAATGTTTGGAAAGCACATTTTTTATCAAGAGTTTTAAACATGTGTATATCTGCTGCCCTAGCCACTCCACTCATGATAACCAAGCCTCAGGATATAACCCAGTAAAAGATGGGGGATTTATGTCCAAAGATGTTGACAGAAGTGAAAGCTTGAACCACGATAATGCTCTGTGGTTTCAATATTCTTGGCTGGGGTTGCTAGGGACTCAGCTTTTTTTCTAGGTTTGTGGGGTATTTGCTTTTCACTTTTTATGAATTATATTTGTATATTCTTTCCTCCAGCTATCAAAAACATTGAGTTACAGGTTGTGATCTTGCAGCTAAAGTTAATATTGTTCTGAAAATAATAGCTTTGGTATTACCAATAAATAAAATCAATAAAGTTGGCATGCATTTTCTTTTTCCTGTGGAGGAGGAATCCTGTTTCTCTAAATTCCTTCTTTAAAATTCTACTACCATTTTATCCCCAAACTATTTAAAAATATCTATTAAGAAAATAATGCACATTCTAGTGTTTCCATGATAATTTGTATAAATGATCAAGTTTGAGTCAGAAAATGACTATATTTGAGATATTTTTGACTTGGATGTCACATATACATATTTAATCATTTTGACCAAGTATGTAACAGAACAATGAGCACATGGCTATTATCCAACAATTACAAAGAACGTGACTAATAATTACTGTTTATTGAATAATTGTAAAGCAATGTGATTCAATATATCATATTTGAAAAATAGATATCTAATTATTATAAATTAAATAAGAATTATAAGTACTGTTATTTGATCATTACAAAGAAAGTAATAGGTGTTTATAAATAACACTGTATGACTAACTGCAATCTTTAAAGGTAAGTTTCATAAACCCTCATTATTTCTTTTACAAATCATTGTGGAGCAAATATATTTAGACTTATTTACAAGGAAGACAAACACTTGGAATTAACTTCATATTTCCTACTTTTTAAAGTTTGGGCCAACATCTTATGTAGTTTAAAATTTGATACGTATGTATAAATACATAATATCCATATATATAATTGTGTATATCAATATACTGCTAATTTAGGAACAGTATGTAAAACATCTGCATTATTACTGTGAATTTTCAAAAGTTTTAAAAACAATTGTTACAATTTATAAAGGCAATTTCTAATATTTAAGGTGTCACTGAGCCCCTCTCAAGTTTATAGTTACTATTAATATACAGTTATTAGATATAAATATTATGTATAGTTAAATATAGTTGCTATAATAATGTAACAGTTATTACTCTAGAAAGAAACAAATTCTAAAGAAAAATAGACATTATTTGTATTACCTGAAAGTATGTGAATTGTGAATGATAAAGATCTGGATATACATGAAGAGTAGTTCCAACTACAAGTAATAGCTCAAATTTGTGGAGAGATGAGCTAATATATCCAGTAAACCCCAAACACCATATCTTCAGGAGTGCTTCCAAATCAAAAAGTACTGTAAAAGCCACCTAGAGAAAAAAAGAGACATTGAAATTGGCATCTAAAACTATAATTTATTTCAAATTACTTCATATATTTGTCAGTGCATGAATTTTAGCCACTATCACATAAACTGAGGAACTCCACAAGGTCAAGGATGACATTTTATTTTATAATTTTGAAACAAGAACATAGTAGACCAAAGCTATCTTAAACAATTGGAACAACATGTTAAAATTCTGAATTTGTGTGAGTGGTATTATTTCTTTCTTATCCACTCTTTGATATTACTTATCATACAAGCCATTGCCATTTAGAGAATTTCGGTATACACAGAAGGACTGCATTTTTTGTATAAGTTGCATTTTCTAAAGATAAAGTTTCTATAATGTACATGGTATATTATAAAACAATGACTTACATATTACTAACCATAATTAAACTAAAATAAAAAAGTTAAAATACCATTTATTCCCCTATGCTTTGCAATACATGACAGAGAAACTGTAATTCTATACCAAGCAATTTGTGTGTGCATACATATGCACACATAAAGTAATATATTACTATATTATTAATAAAATAATCAATATTACCATATTAATATATTCATGCAAACTTTTAATTTCTTGCATATATTCTATGAATTTACTATTACAAATAGCAATATTATAAAATATGCATAAAAAGATAGCAAGTTGTTTTCCTTTACCTGTCCTATGGACAAGAATTCTTATTTTATAAAGAAGGTTGCAACTGGACTTACAATGTGCAATACAAGGTTAACTTCCAATTAAAGACCACAAGGGTGACTGTTAGGATTAGTCATCCTAGATCCCTGTGTATCCCACATGATACATTGGAGGCAGGAATAAAGGAGAGTGTGTTTCTCTTTTTCCAGGCTAATATGGAATACCAGAAAGGGTTTTCTTCCACTCACACTTGGAAAATGAGGGGAAAAATGAAGTTTTAATAATAGCACTTTAAGGAAGGAAACATTGAAAGCAAGGCAGATAGTTAATTTACATGTGAGGAGGAAATTCGCATCATTTCTGAAATCTATCATTTATGTACATTCTAGTTGCTTTTCAATTTTAATTGGCATTTCCCTTGTCAAAAATGTAAGAAAGTAATACATTTTAACTTTGAAATAATCTTAAATACACAAAAAAGTTAATAAACTCCCTTCCCCACCTTTCTCAGGTGTTTCGTGCTCACATTCCCTCCTTAGTCACCTCCACCCTCATCCACGTATCTGCACCCACACAAACAGGCCTGCACTCACATGTCACTCTGCAACTTGCTTTCCTCGTTCACTGACAATCACGGATGTCCCTCTGGATTAAGGGATTTAGGTCCTACTTACTCTTTTGTTCATCAGCTGTGTAATTTCCCAGTGTTCAACATTTATTTAACTCAACATTTTCCCTAGTAATTCACTGGCAGGGTACTTGCAGGAATCATCAGGAAAGATGGTGAAGCATTTTGCTACTTCAAAACCAAGGCGGCACTGACTGTCCTTCCTCAATATCGGTATTACTGAGGCTTCTATATGTATTAATAGATTTCCAAACTTGGCATTGCTGGTGCAAAGATGTGTGTGTGTGTCTTGAATTTTAGAAAATATTAAACAGATTACTTTCAAAATATTATAATAAATAATTTGCATTCCAGCAATGTAGGAAAGTTTTCCTTGTCTAAAATTTATATCAGTACCAGTGTAGTCAAACTTACTGATTGTTGCTTATCTGTTCATATGTGTGTGGATCATTTAGATTTAGTTTTTGTTTAAAGTCACTAAATTTTACTGCTTATAACACTGGCAATATTCTATGGTATTATTTTGCCTTTCTTATCAGATTTTGGGGTTGTTGATATTGAGGACATTAATCTTTGTCTGCTGTATGTTCTGCAAACATTCTTTCCCTAGTCCATAGGAAAAAAAAGTTTTTAACTTTGGTGGTGTTAGCTCTATAAATATAAAATTTACATGATTATACATGTCTATCTTCAATTTTATGGTATTTTCTTTACATTTTACATACAAAATAGGACTTTCAGAGGATTAATATCGCGCCTACATATACAGGTACACTATGTTTTTCTATTATTTGGACTATATTCTATATTCTTTAATGATAATTTTCCATATAGATATCCCATATATCTGTATCTATTGATTGATAATGTATATAAAATACATTTTTACCATTTCTACCTAGTTATTTCCAGTGGAGAGAAAAGCTATCGATTTCTTCATATTGATTTTCTATACCAGCTTTACTAGATTATTCTACTAATTCTAGTATTTTTAATAAAATATCCTAGGTTTTATAGAAATATGCACATTTCTTCTAGAAATAAAATAAGATTATTTCCTTTTCAAGATGTATTTTTGGAGCCAATCGCATTAATACATTAGCTATAATGGTACAGTTGTATAGTAGTTACTAAATAACAAAGTAGTAACAATAAGAATCCATAATTTGCTCCATATTTTCAATGAAAGTTTCTTCAACATTCACATATAGTGGTTGCAGTGGGTCTTGGTAATTAATTTCTACCAAGTTTAGGGACTTTCCTTCTCTTCTTATTCTACTTTGAGGGATTTAACCTTCAATTCTTTGAGGCAATAAAATATATCACGAGAGCCCTTGATGTTAACTATTTGCTTATTCCCAGAATAAACTCTAGATTACAATGCTAACCTGTTGAATTTTATTAGGTAATATATTCACTTATAAGTTTTACAGATATTGTTATACATGAAATTGGCCAATAATTTTACTTGTATATCATTATCTGGTTTTGGTTAAGATAATGCCAGCTTTTATCAATTATATTGTAGAGTTTTCTGTCTTTTGTATGATCTACGGTTTTTCAGATAAAATAAGGATCAGCAGATCTTTGAAAGTAGGTCAAATCCACCAGGAGAACCACATGGGAGCAGTCCTTTTTGTAATGGTAGAGCAAAGCTTTTCAATGTTGTTCTGATTAAGTTTCTTACTTCATCCTTCAATTTGGCGGTTTATATTTTGCCAGGAAATCATGAATTTCCTCCAGATTTTCAAGACCTGCATCTAGAGTACATTTTTCCCAGAAAGAATTGGATGTACTAATCTGGTCCCCCTTGAGATCAACTTCTTGGCTGATGGTGATTCTCAAGTTCACCTCCATGTGAGGGCAGGCCGTCTCATACAATTTCAGCAGAGATATTTTGATTGACCGGGCATCAAGCTCAAGGCTGAAGGTTGCCTCATCATTTCTCTCTCAGGGATGAACTTTTCCTTCTTTCATTGAGGTATAGACTGTATACATCCTGATGCTACGTGGGGACTCTCTTCTGACTCTTCACCTTGCACAGGCCTGTGGGCTCTTCTATCTTGAGCATATCCCCGAAAACTGCAGGTTCCAATAACAGGAATATGCCAAGGCCCTCAGGGCATCAGGCCCCACCTGGGATTCTGGACTCACGTCACACTTAATTTTTGGCCTTGACAATTTTCCTTACTTTTTTTTGCACATTCTGCTGAACATTTAAAATATTTTAACATTTTAGGTTTTTTGTAGAGATGATTTTCAGCCAACTTTTGGGGATACTTTTATTGTATTTCCTGTAAGGGGCATATAATTTGATTTTGTGTTTGAACATAATTGGATTTTCTGTTTTTTGATAGGAAAATTCAACCTGCTCTCATTTAATGTACCAAAGTTATACTTGGTCTTATGTTTCCTGTTTATTGTATGTCATCGCTATTTCATCTTTTACCCTTTTCTCATCTTTTTTCGCTTGCTCAAATATTTGTTAATTTCCCTCCCCACTGTTAATTTGGACATTCTACTTGGCTTTTCTAATCTCCTGGTTTAATTCTCAAGGGTTATAAATCAACCTATACTTTTTAAAAATTATTGCTTCAACATTGGTTTTCTGGCTTACTTATCTCTCACAGCCCTGCCAATCTGCAAACTTCATGGTGCACTTCTACTATCCCACTCTCCATTGATACCACACCCCTTCCTAAATTCCGGTTTTGCTGAAATAGTTTACACATTGTATACTAGTTTCTTGCAATATAAGTATCTGTCTTTTTCTCTAGGATCCCTATTTGAGATATTAATTATCATCTTCCATTTACATCTAATGCCCATCACTTTTCTCTTTTTTTAATCTTCTTTTATCTAGTCACGTGGATCATGATTTACTTATCTTATGATGAGCACACTTTGGAGTAGTTTCCTCATATCAAGGGTTGTATGATCTCTTAGTCCTTTCTTATATAAAATGCATTTTTAACACTTCAGATGAATGTCTTGGTGGTGCACAGGTTCTCGAGTTGCAGTTCTTTTCTCCCAGTGGTCTCCATATACTGGTTCATTGCCTTCTACTTTCCAGTATTGTCAGTGAGTCATCCAACAAACAATATTTTGTTTTTGCAGGTGACTTAGCCTGTTTAGGGGCTGAAACAGGGTTTTTCTTTATGTCTGCAACCAAGGAAGGGCATCTTGATACACCTAGGAATGTTTCTTTTTTCACGTAATCTCTCCAAGATTTAGTGAGCCCTTTCAATCTGTAGATTTATGCTTTTCTGCATAAAGTTTAGGAAAATTTTCTTCTCTTGTTTATTATAACTTTTCTTCTATCTGTTCCTTTTCTCTTTCAGGAACTCTTTTTTTTTTTTTTTTAGGAACTCTTATTATTCACATCTGAGTGGCTAGTTTGTGTCACTTTTCCCCATGATTTCTGTCATTTCTTTATTTATTCCCACTTCATCTCCCATACTAATAATTAGCTCTCAATGACTTTGTCTTTTTTCAACTTATTCTTTGAAATGTTTAGTCAAAGTTTCAGAAGGTTTGTGTTGTGCCCTAACTACTTCTCCTTGAGACATTAAAAAAACAACAGCAGCAGCAACAACACCAATGGCAACAACAAACTACTATCTCTTCCATCAATTTTACTTGCTTGGGAAGCCCCCGTACTATTTGTTTGTCTCGGATGTCTAAGTTTCAGCCTCAGTTTCTGAGTCCCTTTGTGTGAGAAAAGTTTTTTTATGCTTCATCATGGCTATATGTTTTTGATGTCATCGTTGCTGTTAGTCTTTTACGCATGAGCAGTGGCAAATGAGGGGCAGTAGAGAGCGCCACGGGTTTTGGTGGTGAAAGCCCTAAATAACCACAGACTCTTTGCTGAGCATGAGGAGGAAGCTTTTTGGTGACAGGAATTCCCAGGGGCTAGTGGAGTCCTTTCCTGATCCCCTACCTGGAATAATTCAACTTCCAGTGAGGTTCCCTTCTTGGTCCAGTCCATTGAGACTGAGAGACTGTGGGCTCTCCCTGGACCACAAGCAGCAGCAGGTGTGACTCCTCTGCAGGGGATGAGGAGCTTTCTGCCCCAGAGCAGCATCCTCTGCAGACCAGAGGACTCAAGTCTTTGCTGCAAGTCCTAGCAAGAGGCCATTCCTCTCTAGCATTGGCTTCTTAGTCTTGGCCCTGCAATAAGACCTGTGCCTGTTTCATCCCTTAGAGATACTGGGGAAACTCAGAAGGGTCATGAAGGTCCCACCCACGTGGCTGACCTAGCTGCTATACCAGCAGAGGAAGCAGTAATAGGTACTCACAACATCATCTCTCCCTTCACCCGTATTTTCAGACTAAGACTTTTACTCCAAAAAAGTGGTGATCCATTTCAAAGTTGCCTGATTTTTAAAAAAGTAGAACACTACTAATAAATGCCTGAAATATATCCTAATAGATTTTACCTAATGACATATAAATATAATTAATCATTTTACTAACTGCATTTATTATCAAAAAAGTAGATGGAATGATCTGTTTAAATGATCATAATTCATAGTAAAATATGCAGCTGGATCCATCTGCATTATTATTTGCTCAGTGGGGAACTATATAAAAGGCATGAAAAGGATTTAGCCAACTATGATGTGATCATATTAAAATACCTATATTCTCATTGATTTTCCTGCTAGAATTCCTGATTCCAGATTCTCCTGGGATCAAATACCTTGTTTTTAATATAATTTGTTAATTTGTACAAGGCAGCACTCTAGCTCTCTGAAAACCAGTATTAACTCTGAAGTGATAACATTTTATGGAAAACAATATACATAAAAATATGTCTAACTTGCTTGAAACTATTAGTTATCCTGAAATAGGGGAGCGCTGTGTCAGTATTTACAGGAGGAGACTAGGAAAATGAAATCAGTTTAGATGATCATCCAGTGATTTCAGTGTAGGTTATGGGGTTTCATGTAGGATTTCAATTCAGAGGAACATAATAGCTCAGAAGAACCAGGGTAGAAGCAGAGAGAAGGCAAGCTCTAGTAACCAGTGCTCCGTGGGCGGCTCCAGATTATTTCAAGGGACAGGGAGGAACTTGCCAAGGACATGCTGTTAGCCACATAAAAGGGAGGAGGCAACCGGGTTGTCTGCAGACCTTAATTACCAGGAGGACTTCCAAAAACATCACCTGAGCAAGGGTCCAGTCTTAGGCTTCTGCAAATCCCATGCAGCTGGCAGGCAGTCTGCGGAAGGGTGGACTTCCACTCATCCCTCTGAGCTGGAAGCCCTCCATCGCCTTTGCCCCCTCAACCTGCAGCCCCGCCACACAGAGAAGGTCTCACTGGGAACTCTCCTCTATTTTGTATCCACTGTACATTCCACAATTCGTGAATACTTACAAGTTAAAACTTATCTTTTTAAGAGTTACAATAAAATGAATGAGAATGTAGTAAACTTTCCATGAATATTTTTGTTTTTTTACTTGAAAAAAACTTAGAAACAGTATATGAGAAAAAGGAATTACCCTGAATCAATGTTTCCCAACCCTTTTTAAATCACCCCTTCTTCCAAGAAGTCTTCTAAAGATTTTGTTCCAAATCACAACCTTATATGGAATTTTAATACCACAGTTACACTATCTATGTGTTTATATACTCGGCATATCTATCTCTGCATGATACATAAAAAGAGCAAGTATTTTTTTCCCCTTCCTTAACTAAAAACAAATTTTCACCCCTGTGGTGTTTTCACTCTCTGTTGAGAATTCATGCCCAACAGATATACCTGGTTTGATGTTCCCAAAATAGAGTTTAATATTCTCAGGAACATTGGTTCTATGAATTCCTTAAGCATCGCATTCTACTATTTATATTCTAAAATTTTCATTTTGTACTAATATGACATTTTATATATACTAATAACAAACCATTTTGTCCTCAATAATATTATCAAAGCAGATTCAAAAATTAAAGGAATTATTATTAAAAGAAACAGAATTATATTCATTTTTAGGACTGCACGCAACTTGGGAAAAGAATTTTTTTTTTAGAGTGAAAAATGAGAAATCAGTTTAAAACACTTGTTTTCCAAAAGAACCTGTAATCGGATTTGTAAAGCTAGCAGGTAAAATAATAAGATGATTGCCAAATTTCTGAAGCTAAGGAGAAAAGTAACTAAATGGAAAATGGCATGCTTAATACAAATGGAACAATGGAAATTGCTCTGCTTTTTTAATTCAATGAATAATATATGAAAATTTATAGGTGACAAATTATAAAAGAGATGATTGTATTATGCAGACCTATAAACATAAAAATGGTAGAGATACTGCCTATATGCGGAAGGATATTTGAAATATATTATCCAAGATTTGTGTTGCAGTTTCTTTCATAATTGCAAAGAAACATAATGAATATTCATGAGAAAAATGAATGCACATTTATTACAAAACAAGATTACAAGACAAAACTCACATGAAACTCAGTTCAGGTAATCCCATTCTCTTAAATGAAATTCAGATTCAATAATGTGAAAAAATGATTACTTGCATCATTTGAGAGGTGTCTATAAATCCCCTACTCTTACTTTATAATGTAACATCAGTTTTCTATATAGTTAAAGAGCAAACTTTTGAGATAGCTGAATAGTCCAGACTGTCATTATTGTATTATTATTATTTTTTTTTTACCTAACAAGATACTGTTGAAATCCTTTAGAAACACACAAAAAAGTGACTGTCAGAAGAAACTTGCCTAATTAAAGTTTTCCAGAAAATGAAATGAAATTTAATAATGTCACAGACTGCTGCTATGGCAAGATTGGTTACTTTCTTAATTTGGTCATTTCTTATGATTAATGAACTCAAATATGGGTGTCAGATTTTGTTGGAACTAAAATAAATGGCTCTTTTACTTAATTTCATTTTAACAAATATCGTAAAACCAAATGACTTCAGAGGAACACAGAAATTACTTTTCTAGAAAAAAATGACTTCCTACAAGATGGGAAAATGAGTCCATGCCTAATGAAAGCCCTTCTGCTTTGAACACATTTTAATTATGGGAAAAACAGGAAACCAAAGAGACATTATGGAGTTTTATACAAGGTAAACCTCTTTGTTGACCAGAAATTGAACAGAGACACATGCTGTGTTAAGAAGCAGGCAATGTTGGACCCAAATGTTTCCTGTAGGGTAAGGAGACTAACGTGCTTCACGTGAGATAAAGACAAGAATCTTCATGGCTTAAAGACAGGGACTGGGACAGGTTTTCCCCGCAAGGGGAAGAACAATGAGACCTGGTTAAGACTTTATGGGAAGCTGCAGGCCTCAAGAGGTACGAGGACAAATGACCAGCCCATATGAAGTGTCAGACAAAGCTCCCTGACAGACCTGTGACAAGACATGTGGCATCTCCAAGATCAAGGATCCAGCAACCCCCAATGACACTAAAAAACATGGCTCTGGATGGGTGGCCAGGATCAAGGTAAAGGCAACTATAATGTCACAAAGAAAAGTAGAGGTGGTGACAGAGGGAGGGAGAGAAAGAAACATTAAAATCCCCCAAGCAAAATGAGGCAGCATGCCAAAATTTTAAAAACATGAAGAAATCTCATAAAAAAGACAACAGAATTTTGATATCCACAATATGAATTCACTCTAGATAAAATTATTTTTTAAAGAACTTTCAAAGAAGTTTAAGATGCCCAAAACAATAAATGAATAGGAGAAAATAATAAAGAGCAGAAATTAAAACATAACAAAGAAATAAAGGGAATCAATAACACAAAGTATTGGGAGCACACAAATCATTTCAGAGTAGAGATTGTTAATATCAACCAAATTAAAGCTGGTTCTTTGAACCAAAAGCAAAGAATTAGGCTGGCTTTTGTTCTAGGTTTCCTGGTTGTCAGTTTGCACATGGTTACACATCCCTGTGCTGAGAGGGTGATGGGTGCTGACTCTGGAGAGAAGACATTGGAAGTTTCACATTTGGGACCCCCTCCCCAGACCTTGCCCTACCTTTCTCTTCTTTGGATTGTCTCCAGTTTATATCCTTTTTGCTGAAATAAAAATGTAATCATAAATATAGTATTTCCTTGGTTTCTCATGAGTCATTCTAGCAAATTATCAAACTTGGAAAGGCTAGTGGGAACCCTTGAATTTCTAGCCGGTTGGCATACGTAAGGGAGGCCTTGGAAACCCCCAGGCTTGCCCCCGTGTCTCAAGTCAGGCCAGTCTTGTAGAGGACCATGCCCCCAACCTGTGAAGTCTGGCCCAACTCCAGGTAATTAGCATGAGAAGTCATTGACTTATACAAAAAAGAAAGTTATAAATTAACAATATTGGTAGCAAAAAGGATGAGACCTTCAGATGCAGTAAGGATTGTAAAAATCCTGAGAGCATACTATGTAAATGTGAAACATTAGTTAAAATTAATGACTCTATAAATGGCAAGAAATAAACCATAAAGCCAATAAACCATAAAAATTAAACCATAAAATAAGTCATTAATCAAAATGTCTTGTCTCTCTCCTCTCCACTGGGGACCCCACTGCAAACCCCAGGCCTACATGGTGTTCCAAAGGAACTTTATACAGACTCCATCACAGGAGAGAAAAAGAAGAAAACGTACCTATTTCATTTTAGAAAGGAAGTAAAACTTTCCTAACAAAACCAGACTATCAATGTAAAAGAAAATAAAATCATAGGACAACCATCCTTATGAATAGAGATTCAAAATATCCTAAGTACAGTGATGGCATATTGGATTTGTGTATTAAAAGTAATGGTACAAAATTAAGTGTCCCAGGAGTCTAAAATAGTTCAGAATCAGAATAACTATTATTCTAATATACTGCACTAAGAAATTAAAGAAGATCTGTGTAGTCAGCTTAATAGATGTAGAAGAACACTAGATAAAAGCAACTCATCATGAGAAAAGCTCTTAGCAATCTAGAAATGGAAGTGAATTTTATTAACATTATAAAAGGCATCTATAAAAACTTACAAACAAATTAATGGCAAAATGATAAGCATTCATGTCAACAGACAGAAACAAGCCCAGCATGCCCACTGTCCCTGCTTCTATTCAACATTTCATTAAGTCCCAAGCCAGGACAATAAAAGAAAAAAAAAAGAAATATAATTAGAAAATGAGAAACAAAACCTTAATTTCAGATGATATGATTATCTACATAGAAATTCTAAGCAAATCTATAGACAAATTATCACAAACAAGAAATTGCAGTAAAGTTGCTGGTTATGAATGAGGTCAACATACAAAAATCATTATCAGTCCTATGTCACCAATAATCAATAAAAATTGAATTGAAATTACCATTCATAAAAGAAACTGTAGGATATACACACAGAAATCTAACAAAAGGTGTGCAAGACCTTTGGAGAAATTACAAATCATTATTAATTAAAGAAAACCTGAATAACCTGAATAGAGAAGTCCTTAACATCAATTAAATCTCATTAGTAAAACTCGTTTAATTTTCATAATGTAGAGTAGACATGGCAAGGCCAAGAACAGGTAAAACAAATCTGAAGAATACCAATATCAGTGAGCTTGCCCTAAGAGATATAAAAGTTTATTATAAAGGATAGCACGTATGACAATATTTTATCAATTAAAGCTCAGACATCTAGACACACAGACCAAGGTGTCTAGTAACAGAATCGTGCACCTGTGCAAGCCTGATACACGGCAGAGGTGGCACTACAGAAGTGAGGAAAGTGTGAACTTTTCAACGAATCCTAGAAGGACAATGTTTACTTATGGGGAAAATTGGACTTCTTATCTCATTCCAAACGTATTGGAGACTGAAATGGAAAAAATCACAAATTTAAAACTCTTAGACTTTAATAGAGGAGAATGTCTTTGACGACTCTGGTATAGATAAAACTCAAAGAGCACCAAGCCAGAAATTAAAGAGCCCTAAATCTTACAAGATTAAAACTAATTACTTGTAAAACTAAAGCAAATGAAAGTTCAAATACAAGCTGCAGGCTGGGAGACGTCTGCACTGCCTGTTACCAGATAACTGAAAAACAATTAGGGTCCACATCAAACACGTAAATTCATAGAGGAGGAGCCACCAATATGGAAAAAAAGTCAAACCTCTATCAAAAAATACGTATTTAAACTATAATGATTATTTGTATCAGACTGATGAAAATTGAAAATCTTGAACACACACAAAAAATTAGCATTAAGTAGAGCTGCTCATATGTCCTGGTAGAAACGTAAATTGATATAACCATTTTGAAGTGCAATTTAGCAGTATCTAGTGAATTTGAATTTGATCATATCCTACAATCTAGCAATTTTAACTCCAGGTATATGTTGAAAGCAATTGAACTATCCACTGTCATTACATTCACATGCAGGATAAATAAATATATATCAACATGAATTTATTCCTCAACATAATGATGAGTGAAAGAGAAAGCCAAGTCACATACTGATACTTTATACTGTTATAAAACATGCATTGAGATGATGAATGTGATTCTCTGTAAATTAGGGAGAAGAATAAGATCTGGAAGTGGTACACAGAGAACTTCTACTCATGATATTTTATTTCTGAATGAAAAATCTGAACTAAACATGAAAAACTATTAATTTTTTAAAATGTGGGTGGTGGACATGTAAATATTGATTATACCATTTTCTCTACATGTTGAATTTATGAAATACGTGATAATTAAGAAGGGAGTAAAAAAAGAAAAGTCACAGATTTTCCAAGTATAGGAACTTCAAATAAAAGGAAAACTAAAGAAAGACCTGTAGGAAAAAATCTGGCAAAGTAACCATATTAACATATTAAGGCTAATGGTTGCTTTTGACATCCTAGGTACCTGACATAAATCTAATCCTGCCCAAATCTTATTAATGTAAGATTAATTTAGTCTTTGCACCTTTTTACTTGACTAATAATCTCTTTTAGAAACAACACTAATTCTCTCAAACTACAAGTTTTCTCAAAGATCTAGTGCCTTCAGCAGATTATGACTCATCCCCTATGACAAGATAACTTAATAAATATTTTAGTTCTCTACTGCGACAGAGAATGATTTTTGTATCTATTAGAAACATGGATTTGATAACTAAAATTGTTCATATAGCTGTGATGCATTGAGACAAACACTGACTTGGGAATTGTTCTTAGTTTTTTATTCTGGATCCACTAAAATTTCTTTGATAAATCACTTAATTCCTATAAATTTTAGATCTAAACCTCGTCCAGGATTATACCAGATAATTCCTTAAGATTCTCATAGAACTACAACTTATAAAAGTAGAAAGAAGTCCCTGGAGTCACAAATCCACAGCCATGTATTTTTCTACTTTATTTGCTCTGATTTCCCATCACCAAGCACAACTGACATGTACAGAAGGGTATTAGGTGCACTCCTTCCTTTCTGCTCTTTTTTTTATTTCAGCATATTATGGGGGTACAAATGTTTAGGTTACATATATTGCCCTTGCCCCCCCTTTCCCCCAGAGTCAGAGCTTCAAGCGTGTCCATCCCCCAGACGGTGCTCATCACACTCATTATGTATGTATACACCCATCCCCTCCTCCCTCCTCCCATCTGCCCGATGCCCAATAAATGTTATTCCTATATGTGCACTTAGGTGTTGATCAGTGAAACCAATTTGAAGGTGAGTATATGTGGTGCTTATTTTTCCATTCTTGGGATACTTCACTTAGTAGAATGGGTTCCAGCTCTATCCAGGAAAATACAAGAGGTTCTGCTCTGTCTTTATAAATGAAATGAGATGAAGAATCTTATGTTCATGGGAAATCTCCACAGGGAGATTCTGAATGTATTTGAAAGAAATACTTAGTGTGGGGCACCAAGAAGGTTCAAGTAACAGTGAACGATGACCAATTTACTTTCTGAGGAACTTAGATCCTCTTAATTAAGCAGGCCCTTTCGTTTTGCTGAGCAAAGAGCAAGTGGGAAATGCAAGTCTGGGGCTGCGTGGAGTGGAATTGCTATGCGCAGGTGGAAAGGGGAGAGCCTGCCTGTCTGGATGACATGTTGGAGTGCACTGGGAAGGAGGTAAAGACAGACTTGGAAGAAAGGGGAGCTTTAGTTAATTTACTGTGGGGTAAGTGGCATGGAATTCTCTTCTCTCTTCTCTCTGGCTTCCTCAGTAAATGTGACGATGCTCATTAAAACTTCACACCAGAAGCTGGAAGAGGGCTCATCTCCCCCTTCAGGTAGGTCCAGAGGAAACCAGAGAACCTGGTGGTAATGCTAGCAGGACAAACAGAGCTACCTTTGGGCAATAAAACAGTTGGCTCCTCTGTTAGGATGGCTTGCTTCCTTGTTTTATCTCTAGTATCAGTTTGTGAGTTTCTTAAAAGATAAATTTTGTTAACATTGTTAATCTATGCATAACAATGCACAGTGCTGACAAATTTTCTTAAATCTACAGCCTAATAAATATACATATATTTGTATATATTCATAACAATAAGAAGAAAATTATTGTTCAAATTTTATTATTTATTATTAAGGACAAGAGAAGGTACATTAAGTACATTTTAAAATGTAATTAAGTTCATTGTAAAATATAATTTTATGTGCAATAATAATATATTCTCTTAGATCGAAAGGAAAAATTAAAATTCTTACAGATGAAGATCAATCTTTACCTTTTTATGTTTTTGCATAGGCTAGAATGTAAAGAAAAATTTTCCTGTTTTTTAAGTAATTCTAAATTTAGGTTAATTAATCCAAAGTAAGAAAACAAGCCCCCAGCTTTACAACAGAAGCTAAGCAGCTTAATTTATTCTTAAAGGATGGTTTTTAGATGTTGAGTTGACTCCTAATGGGTACAGTGGTTTATTTTAGATTTCCTAAATAATTTATTCTAGAATATGTAGGAATTTAAGAAATTACTTCTTTAAAAGCTCATGACCTGTTGTGATCTATTTTAAAAATAAACTTTCCAGAATGTTACATAATGCTATTGCCTTAATTACTGCATCATTATAATCCACAAACTTGAACTGCTGTTATTATAGCTGTTTTGAGGGTTAAATGAGACAATGAATTTCTTTAAGGTACTTGGCACATAACAGGCCCTCCAAAAAATAGTAGATATTATTGGAATGATTTTAATTATTGTGTATTAATATGTTTGTATTTAACACATGAGAATGTTAGTTGACCATGCTTTCTGTTTCTATTGCTTAAACCAAAATCCAACCCACAGCTTATTTTTGTAAATAAAGATTTATTGAAAAACAACCATACTGAGATCACCCACATTTTTGCACAGCAATGGCAGAGTGGAATAGTTGAGGCAGAGAAAGATGGTCCGCAAGCCTAAAATGTTTACTCTTTGGCTCTTGAAGAAAAAGTTTGTTGACCCCTGGCCTACACTCAAGCCATCTTTATAAACTTTATAAAAAGAGAGTGTTTCATTAAAAAGTAAGTTTAAATAAAATAATTTATTCATACTCCTTTAAAACAAATCACTTTGGCTCATGTATAAGTTTCTGACACAAAGAGAAATGACAATGTAATTTGAATAAAAACCAAACCTACTTTGGGAAACCAAAACATCCAAAATCAATCAATGAAGTAGAACAAATTCTGAATGCTTAAGTAGTTCAAGAATAAACCGATGTGGTCTACAAGGTTAAGTGAACTAAATCATCACTACCTGGTTTTATTACTTATTTTCCTTCCAGGGTTTCAAAAGTCAGTTATTTAGTTAGTTAATTTATTTACCACTTTATTGAGGTATGATTGACATGTAAAAAAGCTGTATTTATGTAACGTGTCAACTTAATGAGTTTGGGAATAAGGATACACCTGTGAAACCATTACTGTCAATGCCACTGACATATCCATCACCTCCTAAAGTCTCCTCCTGCCCCCTCTATTTTTATTATTATTATTATTTAATGAGGTAAAAACACTTAACATAAGATCTACACTCTTAGAAAGTTTTAAGTATACATGGTCAGCTATAGGCACTGCGCTGTATATTAGATCTCCAAAACTTATCTTACTACCTGGTTTATTAAAATCAAATTTACTTTTAGTGGTTTGGGAAAAGGATAGCAATTATGGGACACATAATATATACTGGATTCTACTATACAATCCTGTCTCTCCGTTGTTGAGGTTGTTTTTATTTTTAATACTATACACAAAAAAATAAAAATGGCAAGGATTTATCAACTACCCCTGGACTCTACCAATGCACTTAAAGAGCAATCAGTGAACTCTACCGTGTTAACTTATTTGACATTTTGTTGGAATTTCTTACAGTATGATGATAAATCATCTAATACACATGAACACATTAGGAAAGAGGCCAATTTTGTATGTGAAAAAATTAGATAAAATTTACTAAAGAATTCCCTTCCTTTTGGTTCCCAGTGTAGACGGCCTGTTCACTTATTCTACAGCATTGGTTTAGTATGTCCAAGCGCCCCCTCTGGGCTGGGCTGCAAAAGCAGTTAGAATGTGATTTCTAATGTCAGATACAGATTACTCCTCCTCCCAGAGAGATTAGCATACTTCCAATCACCTGTGCTCATTTCTGTTTGTATTCCACAGCATTTTTGCCCTCAGCCTTTAACTTCTGACTCTAATATTCTTGTATAATTCTTCCACCTCACCTGTCTTCCCACCTCTCTCTACCCAGAACCTTTAACTAAGCCTTGGGTCTGTCCTACATTAAACAAGTTCCTCTACATTCTCCATCTCCCTTCATGGAATCTGCTTCCTATATGTGGGCTTCAACTGATTCTCTTCCAAAAGCATGAGTTCCCCCCACAGACCTTTCCAGCAGGGTCTGTTCACACTCTGATGTCCCATGTAGTACAATGAGAGGACAAGGAAGAGATGCCCCACCCATTACTCTCGGACGCTCCTTTGAGATGTATTCGGTGAGGTTAAAACACTCCCTTACCCACTCCCCTAGGGCTGCCTCCTGCCAATCTGTCCATCAGTCACTCTCACATGCCCCTTGACTTTGCTCCCCAACTCCACCCTTCTCTCCAAGATCTAGCCTCGCTCCGAATGACCTCATTGTCCACGTGAAGAGTCAGCCAGCACCTTAGCTTCGACAGTCCTTCTCATTTTCACCTTGACTCCAGTTTAGTATGTTTAAGCCACCCACATCCATATAACAACCTAGATTTTATATTTCACTACTCAGAGTTGCTCTGAAACCGTGAAGTCCTGGATCCCACTCTAATCACAACCTTACCTTCTAGCTCTCTTATTCCATCATTTCAACCAAAGCTGTTCTTTGACCATACGGATACCTTTAATCCTTTCCTTTTGCTCTTTCATTCTCCTCTTAGTTTCTTTTCTTTTTATATCCAGCCTAGACCACAGGGTTATTATTTCAACTCCTCTCCCAGTCGCCCGTATTCCTTTTTTTCTCAGCTCCACCAGCCTAAAAACAACCCTAAAGCCGGACTGATTTAAACACTGCCTTTTCCCCTTCTTATACAAGGCCTAAAAAGTCACACATCTGTCTAAATTGGTATCATCATAAATCTCTAGTCTCCAAATCCAGCTGGACCTTTAGCTTGGCATGTGCTGGATCTTTAATTAATTTTTTGCTTACTCGGCAGTACCTTTTCCTTCTTCTCTTTCTACTCAAGCCTTACATGCTCTGTCTGACCATCAGACTGGATGCAGTCCGTGTTTCCTACTTCACAGGAACACAGGAATCACTCAATGGGGACTCCTTTAACGTCCTATCCCTGTGTCAGAAATCCATCTGCAAATACTACAATTGGTCCAGGTTTCCCTCTGCTTTTAATGACAACCCATTCTTTATGTGCTGGATTTTCACCAAAATTATACCTATTTTTAGGTGTTGGGCTGGATGTAATTTCTTCATGAGTCCTTGTCATTAGTTCTCCATAGCATAACAATCTTCTTGTTTACTGTGTATTCTTCTTGCTAGACTACAAGCTCCACATACCAGGTAGCTACTAGGCCAGCGTTGTGTCACAGAGACTGTACTTCAATAAAAAGTTAGTATTAATCATATTTTGTTCCAGAAAATAAGTCTCCATGAAGAGAGGAATTCATAAGTGACTACTTAAAAGTTTTCCACAGAGATGTTTATACCCAATAGGTATATGTAATCAATTCTTTTTCAGAAAAGTTTGTGTGCAGGTAGACTGAATTTTAATTAATTAATCAAATCCATTTTTAAATGCACTGAGACAATTCTGGATATCTAAGAGAACTCCATTATGTGGCAAATTGATATTTTATGTGAAAAATGCTTTTGTAATAAATATAATGAAATTGTGATTTTATGCCTTTTAAGTTTAATTTTTCACATATTGGGTTTATTGAAGTATAGCACAGTTGTGTATGTATATACCTCATTTACATGATGAATGAGTTTCTATATGTCGATCAATTTTTTCATAAATACATATATAACAACTGAATTCTAAGATACATTTTAGATATATTTTTTTCACATTGAAATAAACAGTGGTTTCTGGAAATCATTAAAAATATTAAGAATCATATATTAACAACATTACACAATCAATAAGAAGTACTATTTCAAAACTCTCATATGGTATGTGGGATGCTAGAGAGGGGCTTACCTAATTGCTAAACCTACCCGTTACTGATTTGGAATCTTTATTGCAGGCTGTTAACACCTGTTCCTAAGTGCAGTAATTATTAGATTATCTCTCTAAGTTTCCCTCCAGCCCCCTTCTAGGTATTGTTGAGCAGATTTGCTTATTTACAATCTTCTGAATCGGCGCTTGATTACACTTAGTAGGAAACAAGCTAATGTAACATGAGAAAGAGAGAGAAAATAAGAGGTGGATAGGAAAACAGCAAGATCACAAGAATAAGACCCAGGGAAAAAGGGTTCCCTTGGCAACATGACATACTGTGAGGAAGATTACCCAGGCCCATGGTGACAGGAAATGAATCAGGCAACCCAGTGACCAGAGGAAACACTTAAGCAGCAGACGATTCAGTTTTTGTGGCGGTCAAGTAATTAATAAACAAATTAATTAACAAATTAATTTTCACATCTATAAAAGACACTATCCCAGGTTCACCTTGACCGTGAAAAGTGATTAGCTCTCCACTGAGCCGCTCACCTCTGCAAGGTAGAACTCGTCGTATTGCCTTCGGAAGTTCTCTCCCTTGTAGTAGTTGCTGGCAGCTACTATCACATCCACGGTCACCATGCTCAGGATAAACATGTGGAAAACAGACGACCGCATCATTTTCTGAGGAGGCAAAACAGATAAAGGCTTAACAAAGAAATAAACCTCATGAATAAATTTAACTAGTGTGCTTAGACCTTGATCAACAGTGCCTTTGTGATATGCTGCTTTGCAAAACCGGGCTTCAAAGATAACTTGATCAATGTCCCTTCCTGCTGAAGAGTGTGAGCAAAGAAATCTTTCTTGTAGGCAGATAAAAATGTCCAAGACTTTGGTTAAAAATGGAATTATATTTCATTTTTATTTGTGTATAGCTTGCACCTTAATTTTTATTGGCCGACTGTATGGAGCAATGATTTTTAAAAAACTCATCAGACAAAACAAGTATTGTTTTATTTTGTGTTGAGAGAAAACTACTGTGTATGAAAACATTTTAGAGATGATCATACATCTGCCAAAGTGGGGAAAACCCAAGATTTATTTATTTTTTTACTTATCACCTCCATAAATATTTGTTGAACATTATACTACAGCTAGTAACAACTGTCATCTATCTTGTACTTACTATGTGCCTAGTGTTGTTCTAGGTGCTTTACATAAATTAACTCATAACAACCCTAGGAAGTTATTCTAATTTTATAGATAAGGAAACTGAGGCTCAAAGAAGTTAAATAACTTTTCCACTGTCACACAAGTATTGAAGATGGACCCAAGTCTGGTCCAAGTCTACTGCCCACACTGAGATGGAAATAATTAAGCATTAAAATAATGAATATTATTCTAATAGCTACCATGTATTAAATGCATACTGTGTTCCAGACCATATTACATGCATGTTATTTTATCTCTTTTAATCTTCACCACAGCCCTACATGGTAGGATATATATATCATATTTCACAGAGAGTTCAGAGACTATGTCATTTACCAAGGTCACACAGCAAGTACACAGTAGAACCAGGCTCTCCACCCAAGTCTATTTAAAGTCCATTCTGGAGCCCGATGCCCAATGTGGGGTAGGGAGTATCTAAATGGAGAGAGTAAGTCTGCAGGTTCTGGGCAACAGGAGGAGAGACAAGCTGATCTATTGAAAGGAATTGAGATGCTAACAAGCCACAGAGCCACAAAATCCCTTGGTGCCAACTGTCCAGGGACTGGCGCCATCACACATCCTCTTTCCGCGGTCTTGTTTCTCTCTACTTACGGACATACTTCCTTACTTGTTGATCTGACCTGAGAATACTTCAGTCTTTGTAACTACAAGAGCCTAATAAAGCACAGCCTGAAAATGGGATGAGAGAACAAGGACAGCCTCCTCTGAGCACTGCCCGTCTCTGCGCATCAATGTATGTGTCTCATGGGGTCTTCCTTACCCTGGAGTCCTCACTAACCGCAAGGGCTCTGGGCCCAACTGCCTGGAGCTGAAACCCCACCACTTACCAGCTTCTTGGCCCTGGACAAGTTACTTAACCCTCTCTATGTCTCAGTCTTCTCATCACTAAAGTGGAGATAAAGGTACCTATTCCAAAGGGTTATCAATTTGAAATACGTCAGTATTTGGAAAATGCCTATAACAGTGATTGCACCTTACAAGCATTCTATAAAGGTTTGCAGTAAAAATAAAATGCAGTTCTGTGAATCAAACATTTTTCTGTTCAAAAATGAGAAAATAATTGCCCAAGGGCAAAGAATTAATTATGTTGCATATCACACTAGGTCTAGAACCAAATAGGATAAACGTAAGTGATAAGGGTCAAATAATTCGAGAATTGTCAGAGCCATTTGGAAAGCAGATTTTTAGTAAGGCTTCCTGTCGCCATGACTATTGATGCATTCTTATAGCCATTGCCTTTGACTTTATTTTATAGCCAATACAAAATCAAATTCCAGAACCGCCAATCAACATGTTTTACATGCACATCGATTTACTTGCAGGAACTACTGACCTTCATAACATAGATAAGCAAATCGGTTGGCAAGTACCTATTCTCATTAGAATTTTTATTGTTATTTAGTCTTTCTTGCATTGTGAGAGTTAAATCCCATAACTATTATTTCTTTTCCATATTCTTTTCAACATAATGTTCTGTTAAAAACATTTCAACTGATTTCCATTTCATCTGCATGACAGAAAAGCCACAACTTTCTTTCTATTTTCCTTAGCTGTGGATTTATGTCTTAAGTAAACTGCTATTACTGGAAGGGCCAAACAAAGCTTTTAGCCATGGCTGTCAAAAAACTTTTAAATTGGTTTTGTGACTGTCACAGCTTCACTTTGGTGCTGTCATCATAATTAGGTTGTTTTTTGTCTGAATGTCTACGTGTTCCTGTTGGTGCAGAATCATTAAAATAATCGCTTACAATGGGTTTTGATACACTATAATCATCATTGCTTGGCTGACTTTCTCCAAAGTAATAAGTTTCAAATATTAAATAAAAATTAAGGTGATAAGTATGTGCAGTAGCTAAATTTAAATATTAAAATCAGTAACTCCAGCTTTAAATTAGACCTAGCGGCATGGACCACTTCAACTCAATTCAATTCAGCCAATGTTTGGAACTGGCTATCGGTTTCCTTAACGTAAAAGACCTGTTGACATTACATTTATATTCATGCTTGTAACTATAGGACAGTCCAAATTTATACCTTCAATTTTTATTTTCTAATAAAAATTAATATAAAGGAAAATGTTCAATTTGAATCAGTACTCTAAAATATTATATAATGAGGTTTTCTATAATTGCATGATTTAATACAGATGTAGAATCTATCTACCTATTTATAAAGACAGATGCGTACATACATATATAGTTGTGTGTGTACATATATATGTACATATATGTATATGTGTGTATTTTTTATATATTTTATGTAAGGTTATTCATTCAATTTTTTAAAGTTCCTTCAATAGCAATGTCATTTTGGTTTGCATCTTTAAAAAATAAGATAAGTTTTGGATCTGTCATTAGTTTGGCACTGATTCAAAAACTACTTATTCGTATATGTGACAGTTGACATTACCAAAATACAAAGAGACTATAATAGAATCATCCCCAAGGCAGCAATATCTGTCAGGAATGCTTTACAGCCTTGCTAATCAAAGTGTGGTCCCTGGACCAGCAGCACCCTGGAAACTTATTAGAAATTCAGGAACTCAGGTACTGTCCCAGATCTATCAAGTCAGAATCTGTATCTTTCATATCGTCCCAGGTGATTCAAGTACATAGGAAAGTTTGAGAAGCACTGTTATAGAGGATACTCCTTAATAGTAGGTTAAATTGGGTGACCTATAAAATTATCTGCAACGTCACAATTTCATGATTTTGAAAGTCTGTAATGACTAAAATGTAAGAAATATTGGCTGTAATATTGTAATATATCAGGATACACCAACACAAAAATGGCTGCCAACCTTCCCACCACCATCACCCAACTCCAAGATCAAAAATCAACTAAACCATATCGTTTGTTTTGAAAACAGGTATGTAATGGATTATATCTGCCTGGCTTTATAAATGATGAGATTTCTTTCTGTCCTTGTACTCTCAGTGGATTGCCTGTGAAGTGTATCACAGTCTGATTTAATGCTTATTCGACAACAAAACTGTTTTCTTTCTTTCAAAAAAAAATCAATGAAAACAGTTTGGCCTCATAAAGACAAAAGCATGTGTTGGTTTTTCAACCATTTGGGGGCATTATGAAGACACTATTACAGACTCTTTCATAAAGTCAAGGAATTCAGGTGGCCTGGAAAAGCCAAAGAAACTGTTTCTTTCCTAGAGTCTCCAAAAGTAACGCAGTCTTGCTGATACCTTGCTTTTAGTCTCGTAAAACCCATTTTGGACCCGTGACAGCAGAACTGTAAGATAATAAATTTGTGTTGTTTGGAGTCACTGCATTTACGGTAATTTGTTACAGCAGCAATAGGAAACTAATACAGCACTGTCAGTGGTTTTGACAGACACCAGCTCAAATCTTCTCCTTAAAACATGGTTGTAAACGAGTGCCCAGTGCAAAAAAATTCTACCTAACCAAAGGGTTACACGCAAGGTGACTTGCCATTAGCGGTCTCTGTAAAATGTATTACTATAAATACAACAGCAAACAAAGCTTTCATCTTGCTTTGTGTCAGAAAGTGAGATGAGACAACAGGTCTGCAACAATGGTCCTGAATCCAGCCTCAGGTAGAAAAGCAAGAAAGGTCACTTTTATTTATCAATACATTAGTTCTGAATGCTACTGTGAAAGGAAAGCTCTCAAGAGACTGTGGAGTCTACACCAAACAAGGGTAGGGCTCCTCATGCAATTAAAATGGACACCAACATGACATATTATCAAAATACGAGCTGATGTTTCTTTGAGTGCTTGGTTCGTGCCATGCTTCATTCCAACCATATTGTATGCTGATGTAATAACACCATCTAATTCTCAACAACCTGTGAGATTGAAATACCTTTGCATCCTCTTTTACATATGGAGAAACCGGCTTAGAAAATATAAGCAGATTTCTAAGCTCATAGAGTTAGGAAGTAGTCTCAGATGTTCTGAGTCCAAAGCAGGTGCTCTCTTGCCTTCTGTTAGGCAGTCAAAATTCATGTGATACTGCTCTGTGTATTAAAAAAAAATGAGAAGCAGCTTCCTAACCAAGAGTTTGTGGTTGAATAGAAGGTATAAGTACATGAACCCTGTATTTGAAAACTGAAGATAATCCGTCCTTTACAGAAAAGTACAAGATTGCCATGGTGTAATAGAATGCCAATTTTGAGGACAGGCCAACCTGAGGTTAAATATTGGTTCTGTGGGCCTAATTTAACCCTTGTGTGACTCAGTTTTCTCATATAGGAAATGGGTATGATAACATATACATCTCTGGGTTGTAACATGAATGTAAATGAGATTATTTAGTAGAAAGTCTAGCCATGGCAGGCATCTTGTATTCTACAACTTTTACTATTATTTCTGTATTGGGAAACAGTTGTTTATGGGAAAGGTAAGAAGATATAACATAAGAACTCAAGTGGAAGAGATAACTAACCTTGAGATGGACCACGAAAATTTATAGAATTTCAAAAAGGTCTAAAGCTATCTCTTTTTTTTATGGTATAAATGTTTAAGTACTTCACAGGGGATCTTTCTATTTTTGTTATTTATTCTATTATTTCTCCAGTAATTTTTCCTATGAAACAGTGCCTTAAAAATTCTGAGTTTGTAGACAAACATCCAAAAAACCAAACTTTTGGCCTTGGAGGTCAGATAAATATAAATTAGGATAATGTAAAGCTCAAAAATCAAATCTTTCTTTATATTACTGCCTGGGTGAATAAAATAACCTATCTTAGTAAAAAAACCTTTCACCCACTAAACATTGCATCAGCCACATACTGAAAGTCGTGTTGTAATTGGATTTCAAAAATAAGCATATTGGGAGAACAATGCAATTACAAGATGAAATTCTCAGAAAGCATCTTTCATATGAGCCATGAGTATAAGAACAACAACACAATGTAAAAGACTAAATGCATAAAACCTAAAATAAATCTCCCATTTGCAAGTGGTACATATTTGGCTTCCCTTATTTAGAAGACATCAGGATATTCATTACTTCTACAATTGATATACAAAACAATTCTGTCCAATATAAATAATTTGTATTAAAATGTAACATACTTTTCTCAGTACTGAAGACAGAATCAATGGATGTCCTTAGAGACTCTGCCTTTTCCATCTGTCTGTCCCTGGCATGTCCTTAGTGTGCCAGGACAGAAGAAAATCCACAAGTAACTCCCCACAAAGGCAATGAGAATCTATGACGTCCATGTACACCCTGCCAGCTGTCATTCCTTAACAGTGGTTTGCTCTCTTTCTTGGAATAGGAAGCTGAGTAAGGGAATCTGGACACCCAGAAGTCAAAGTGTTGGAAGAAGAAAGTGGGGTTTCAGAAGATCCTTTTTCTCTTGGCCTTTTACCTCTGTAAGAGTAAGGCTAGATGTCAAGTTATAAACTGGCAAACAAATATTTATTATTATTAATATTTTTCAATCACCATTTCCTGACTCTACAACCCAAACCAGGTTTTAACAAAAAGAAATACGTGCCTAGTGGAAAAGAAATGCCACCAAGCGGGATTAATTGTTATATTAAGCCAATGATTTTCAAATTTCTCTCAGCCTGCGTGGAAGAGCCTAGTGGCCTCCAATTGAATCGACCTCCCTGTATCCACACCCTTGGCAGCATCCTCCTTGCTGACTCCGTAGTCAGCTGTGTGAGTTGTTTTGGTTGGTGAGATGGTAGCAAAAGCGAAGCAAGCAGAGGCTTGGAAAATACTTGTGCCTTAGCACTCACTCTTGCTCCTCTTGGAGCCCTGAGCCACCACATTAACACTTCAGCCTAGCCTGCTGCGTGGTAGCCACGGGCACCATTGTCCTCTTCACCCCAACTGGCAGCCATCCAATCCCAGAAGCAGAGATGCCAGCTGCTGAGCGGCTGACTGCAGATGCACAGGTGAGTTTGGCTGTGCTCAGGTGAGACTGGCTCAGACTGGCAGGGCTGTTCAGCTGATCCACAAATTCATGAGCAAAACGTAGTGTCTTTTTTATAAGCCACTAAGATTTAGTGTGCTTTATTGTTAAGCAAAAGCTAATATACCCATCAAGCTGGTCTCTTCATCCTGGGCATAGACCTAACCTACATCACTCAGCTTATTAGCACTGAAGTGGGGCAATGTGATTGGTTCTCACCACTAGCACCGAAATGGAAGCGATGTGTCATTGTGGATGTGTCACTTTGGGAAAGGGCATGCCTTCTCAAAACCTACTCTTGTCCTCTGCAGTGATTTTGGAAACTATGTGCTTCAGACAGAGACATCAAAAGATAACAGTTTCTGCAAACAAAATTTTGCAAGTGTTTATGTGTACATGTATGTAAGTATAAGCCATCTCTAACTGAGGGTGAAGGAGAGTGCATTTTGCCCCGCCAGTGCTGGAGATGCAGCTATGTTCCTCTCCCCCCAGCTTCCTGTTTAGTAATGTCACGTTGGGGACTTGAAATTGGCCATGGTGGGAACATTTGCACCACGGAAATTAGCAAACGCTAACAGTCAGGACTTCCCTGCTTCAACTTGATTGTTAACCACTCAGCTGCCCCAGCTCTTCTGGCATCTCTAGGGAGCAGCAGTCTGTTGCAGGGTATTTGAAAACTCATGCTTTAATCATAAAGAATGGCCCTTGTGGGAAGAAAAGACCATTCCATGACCTTTTTCAAAGTGCTTAGCCTTGTTATTCTAGGCAGGGCCGTATGTGTATGTGTGTGTGTGTGTGTGTGTGTGCCTCTTCTGCTATTTAGAGACACATCATGACTCACAATACCACAGCAGTCACATGGGTGAGATGCTTCACTAGGCACTAGAAACACACAAGGAGCTATTTCTGGGCATTAGGAGATTGTCATTAAAACTACAGGGATCTGGAAATATCAGTTGAAGTAAGAAATATTTAAAATGGAACTTTTCGTATAACCTGTCCAATAAAATTTTCTATGTTGAATTGCTCTAAACTATGATGTATCTTCTTTATGAAAGCTTCAATTTAGGACAGCATGTATTTTCCAGAGTGTAATGCCATAAGAGGTATTCACAATTTAAACTATCTTATAGAAAGAACACTACTTAAAATCTCCTTGTTTCCTCATATTTTGTGGCCATACATTTATAGATTAGGGAGAGAAAGGAGAAGTAAATGAAGACATGTACAAAACCTTTCAATTAGCTAAACTATAATTTACCAATTAAGAACTCCATGCCCCTAAGTGACTTCATTATTGACTTCGAAAAAAAAATAAGACTGAAATTGCTAAAATCTTGGCTTTTCAACAATGAAGTGTTGATTTTGTGTATTTGGCAGGACATGGGTAATAGTAAAAATCAAAATAGTACTTCTACAGTACTTTTCTCTAATGGTCCCTGGTGTCTAGAAAAAGGGTAGAACAATCACACCAGTATTATTCTTAGGCTAGTGTTCCTATAGACTTCAGTACTGAGTTCCTACAATGCGGGACACATAGTAGATTCAGTAATAGTTTTTGACATGACTTGATGTCACCCATGTACTGAATTGGTTGAAGCGTTTTCCACTCCCTTCTATGAAATGTAGCCTCGGGGGCTATACATTTCTCTGTCTTCTGCATTAAATGAAAGCAACATTGGTACTCTCCCCATGGCTGATTGGACCATGAGCCAAGCTTCAGAAAGGCAGCTTCCCCTGAGGTATCTTGGAGAGGACTCCAGTAAGAAGGATGCACTAAACTAGGTAATGGTGCCGAGACCTTCTCACTCCTAAAGAATTAACACAAGGTGAGCAAAACAAATTAGAACATTCAAGTTCAAGCAATATAATCTTGTTGTTTCAAGTAATATAATCTCCTATTTGTACGCTCCAAGAAGCTGCACTGTTCTGCCTGGGGCACAAGAAGACCCAGAGTGATGGGTGGCCAAGGAGGCCTCACTGTCCATGTCTGGAGATAAGCCTCTGTTAGTGACCGTGACCAGGGTGTCCCTTCCTCACGATCCTCAGATTCTGACTTACAGTCAAGGATAAGTGAAATGCCAGAGTACAGCCACTAACATTTTATAATTTTCCCACTAGAGCTCCACCAACCACATAGTTACCGAATAATCTCATCGGATTTTGACAAAAGATGTCTTCTTAATCTTAGTTATCAGTATTGTTGTGAGTTTTTCTTTATCCTTGTCTTCATGGGTAATTTCAGGGAGGAGTTAGGGAGGGCTACCAAAGGACTGCTGGACAGGTGACACTTAAAACTATGATGGTTTTAAGATCTTTGGAGATACTTTAATTGACATTCCACAGCTAATTAAATTCTTCCATCTAGAATCACTTGAAACTTACTTTTATATATTTATAATTATTTTTAGTATTAAATGGTGGGCAGGTAAACACAAAACTTTTGTTTTAAACTCAAGAGAGAAATTACAAATTCAAAAATTTAATTAATTGTCCTTTTTTATAGACTGTATATCTAATGCAATGCAAGACCTCACTTGTGATATTTGATGAATGCATAAAGAAAGAAAACTAATTTTTAACTACATAGTGTCTTTGGTGAGAGACTTATTTTGAGATATTTAAAGTATTTGGGAAGGATAGAGAAACAAACTTTAAGAATTGAACTGCTAGAAATATACAAAGTGACTTAGATTTTTTATCATGCCCAAACCTGTCATCAGCCTTAGAGTACAGAAGGAGTCATACTGCTCCTCCAAACCCTTCTACCGCAGATTGTGTTGAACACTGAGAAAATACACAGCAGTACAGCAGTTTCAAACCCTGGCTTAAGGCTTTAAAGAGGGTTAAATATTTAACCCTGAAATCAAGACTTGCAAAAAAAAAAAAAAAAACAAAAAACAACCTCATCCTTCATTTTTTCTAAAGGTGATGATACAACAAATCTTTGACAATGGAAATTTATCCCAAATGAACATTTTATAAATGCTTGACATAAGTTAGTACGTCCCCTAATTAATACAATTATAAATACTGAAGAGTCACAGGATTCATTCAAAGTGGAAGATTAAAATATCAAATGATTTAGGAATTTAGTTTGAGATAATTTACCATACAAAGAATTTGAAATGTTCTGAATATTTCTTTCTTCCAATAAGGCTTAAAAAATCAAAGAAGCAAAACCAAGTAATTGTCAGTAAGATACATAAGTAAATAAATAAAAATAGCACTAATTTAATCTTATTTTTTATCGTAGTATGCCTGATCTTCTGGTGTCTATTCTAAATATAATTATTATTTGCAATATACATATAAAATCAGGATATATTAGATATATATTAAATATATACATTTAGACAGATATATATGGAATATTTAGAACTGAGGATTTATACCATTGACCTCTCTCTTTAGTTGATTTGGCCATAACTAGCTTCCAGATTACATTGGCCTTTTTCAATGAACCTTTTGGGTACCCTCTTTTGTCTTTAGTTATTTTATTTTCCTGTTTTTAACTCTCATTCCAGGTAATTGTAGAATTATATTCCATTTTTCCCCAAACCTTTTTCTTCAAGCCAGTTGTTTCATATTTTGCTGTTAGAAACTGCAAATGAGTGTGTGTGTACGTGTGTGTGCCTGGGGGAGGGATCACTCGGCACCCGCATAAGAGGAGGAGAGTAAGAATTCACGTCTGCTGTGTGCGAGGGCTGCGTCGTTCTGTATGTGAACTTGTGTGCGTACGATCACATATAATCCAGTGTGTCTTTGCCAAGTGCCTACCACGTGAAAGAGGCAACAAACAGTGAAACAGAAAAGAAAGTAATGAAATATAACCAAGTACTCAGAAATCACTTTCTTGAGGAGGCTTTGTTTGATCTGATTTTGAGGGTAGGGATATTAGGACAGAATGGAGAAAACAATGAAAAAAAATTGAAAGACTGAATTAATGATAGAACTGAAGACAGATTAGATTTGGAGAGGACAAAGAGGGGCATTATGGGTTGGTATGCATCTTTCTGGAAATGCAGGAAAAGCCTGATTTCTCTGTGGGAATGGGTGGGGGAGAGAGGTGCATTTTGTTTTTGATCTGAGATGTGTCTGTGTGAATGCCTGGGAAACACGCCTACTGGACACGTGGAAACACACTTCCAAGACCCTGGAAAGAAAGCAGGGCTGGACCTAAAGGCTGCGAGTCACTGGACCCAGGGCATGTGAGAGCTGATCCTCTGGAAATGGACGGGACGCCCGAGTAGCTAGCAGGGTTGTGAGCGTGTGCCGACGGCAATGGCAGTCATCGCTACAGAATGAGGGGCCCACAACATCCCAGGCACCGTGCCAAGTATTTTATGTACAGTAGATCATTTCCAATTCTTACAAAATCCTGAGAGATGTTATTGTCCCCATTTCTCAGGCAAGGAAACTGAGGCTCAGAGAGATTAAGCAAATTGCAGATTCTTCTTAGCCACGCTGTCTTATCTAGACCACTCTGTCCTCTCACACTGGTCCACAGGTATAGAAGAGGCTAGCTTCTTCAAGGAACCTACATTCCCATGGGCTCCACCAATTCTTGAAATTATCTGCCAGTCTTGGAAAGGTTCATTAAGAAGACAGATGGTTTAAGAAGAGCCTAGGATGTCACTGCATCCCTTGAAATGCACACATCACACAGTCCAGCTCCCCCAATTTTAGTCTTCAATGGAAATATTTTCAAAAAGCATTAAAACATGACAGTAATAACTTTGCCACAATTTGACCTACTTACGGTAAGAACCTGTTACCTTCGTTCTATACAGAAAGGGATGTTTCCAGAGAGACACCGAGCTCGAGCATGCCAGGTCTCATGCATACGTATTTTCATTTTCTTGTCAGAGACTCTCTTCACCGTAATAGATCATGGGGATGTGTTGGAGGGTGGCTCAAGAGTGTGCAGCCACATCTGTCAAATTGTCAAGAGATGAAAACTCCTTCCTGGGAGGCAGGGGAAAAACGGCTTGTCACAGCAGCAGCCGAGGAACGAGGTTCCAATGTAATAGAGTTCTATTTATCATACATGGGAGTGACCCCTTTGAGCAGCTGTTGCTTACGCTAACATAGAGTTTACACAACTGGTTGGCTTGATGTGAAAAGACTCAATTTATAACTTTTCACTTTTCTGATATTCACACTTAAGCACACATTGGAGAGACTTTATAAATGGTTTCTTTAATACCATGTGAAAAATTTGCCTTATTGCCTAAAGATGGTAGAGATGAAAAACATACCTTATGTCAAGCACTCATATTTAGGATTTGTCTTTCTATCCAATATTTTAATGTCTTCTTATTTAGATAGAAGCAATATACCCTTTAGAAAGGCACAGAATTTCCAAAGATCACTTAGAAAAATCAATAAATGAGCAAATGAGATAAATAAGAAATCTATAGAAAACATAAGAAGTTTAAAAATATATGAAAAAATGCTCAACATCCATGGGCTTTAATCAGGGAGAGGAGACTTAACATTATGAGATAGCATTTCATGCCATTAGGTGTAAAAGCCTGATAACATCAAGTGTAGACAGGATGTGAAACAATGAACATGCTTACAAGTTGCTAGTAGGCAGCAAAAGTGGCCCTATCATCTGAGGAGCCATTTGGCAATATCTCATAGAGTCAAAGATATTCATATCCTTTAACCCAGAAATTACGCTCCTACCTCTTCATATGTTAGAATAATTCTCACATGTGTACAAAAAAGGCATGGATGAGAAAAGTCTTAGAATATCTGCAATAGCAAAATAATAAAAAACCACCTCAATGTCTATCAATACAAGAAGAAATAAATGAATGAACCAATGGTAGTATATTTTTATAGTAGGATAATCTACGGTGATGAAAATAAAGTCGTCAAAAATATATGGTAGTTTGCCTGAGATGAAATCCCATCAGTAACTAGCTATGTGACCTTCATCAAGTTATTTATGCTCTCTGTACCTCAACCTCTTCATTTGTAAAACAGAGATCACACAAGTAGCTACATTTATGGCACTGCTGTGAGCATTAAATAATTTAATACCTATAAAACACTTAGTACCTGACACGTAGTGAGAGGTACATAAATGTTAGCTATTACTATTTCTAAGGATAGATACATAGGTATTCTTCGTATCTGTGTTCTAAATTATTTCAGAATGTATGTATTTTTAAAATGCAAGGAAATTGACTTAATATTATATTGTGAAATAGCACCAATTTACAAATTGTTCATTTGTAAGTATATAGAAACTATGTGGTGTTTCCTTAAAGAAACTATCTTAAAATCAAACACCACCTGTACTCACTATTAAATTGGAACTCACCAAATGGCACTCATATGCACAGATGGAAGTAAAACTCAGTGGAAATCAAGCAGGTAGGAGGTGGGGAGAGGGGATGGGTAAAATCACAACTAATAGGGATAATGTACACCATCTGGGTGATGGACACACTTATAACTTTGTGTCAAGCAGTACAAAAGCAATCCATGTAACCAAATCATTTGGACCCCTGTAATATTCTGAAATAATAAAAAAAAGAAACTATCTTATACATGATGATTTGAACTTTAGGTCAGGCTGTAAATAGCATATTAATTTAGCCCTTAATTTACATCTCAATTCCTGTAAGACTTAAAAGTATAATAGGAAAATTATCCCTGAGTTACAACTATTGAGGTCAAGTCTCACTACTTAATATGATTAAAGAGTTATGTCCCCTCTCTACCTACTCCACGAAGCTGATGAGAGTGCCTGAGTAGTGTGGTTCCTGCAGAGATGGGGCAAGGTTTTCAGAGGGGAGTAAGAAGGGAGGTCTCAAATTACTTAGAGTTTGTGCTATAGGAAAATCCAATATTTGCCTCAGCATACTTGCTGCTTCTATTGCAATTTCCAATTGGCTTCTGGCCATTATCTCCCATTTTTTGTGGTCTATTATGAAACTATTTTGTCCCAGTTCACCTTCACCTCTGGGTGTTTTCTGGTGAGTCTCTTTACGGCCCTTGGCTGGGAGGTCACCAAACTCAGTCACAATCAGCCAAAACAAACAAACAAAAACAACAAAAACAAAAAACCAAACAAAAAACCCCACCACCACCACCACCACAACAACAACAACAAAAACCAGAATAAAACACGTGTTCAAAATAAGAAAATAGAGGTTGACCAACAGATAGAAACAACGATGAGAAATGTGGCCCAAGCAGAGAGCAAGAGAAAGGCACAGAAACAACGGTTACCTGGGAAGCCAGATTACACTTGCAATAAATGCTCTCTTTGAGCATATGGTCTGTTCCTTGCAATCCGATAATTCCCGACTAAAACAAATACTCATTAATTCTCACAAACTCAGGAAAGAGGTATTATTATCCCCATTTTACATAAACATATCCAAGCTCATGCCACTAAGTAGCACAGCTAAAATATATCTGTTTCCAGAGCCTTTTCTCTAAGAGTCTACAATAGCGTGATTTATTCCCCCTCAAAAAAGATGACGTATTGGGGATTTATTCTTAAAGTGAAGATAAGGATGTCTGCAGCTGGGGAGGCAGGAGTGGGAGGGAAGGTCATGTTAGGAGACATGCATTGGAGGCAGTTGTAGCACAAAAATGAAAAGAAACCAGGTACAGGGCTTCGCTTATCCACATTCCCACACTTTTCATTTCCACTACCACTCACCTTATTCCCACAGTAATGACCAAAGATAGGAATGAGGAACTCTGGGTGACAAGTGTATTAGCAGTGAAGATAGAACCAGAAGACATTTCAGGGAGAACAGAGGGTGGGAGGCGGTGTTTCAGGGACTACAGGACATTTGCTTGTTTGTTCTTAATTTAGGAATGAATTTATCAAGAATTGCATATATTTACATGCTAAGTATTTTATTAAACTTACCCCTATTAAACATGGTATGAAGTTCATTAACAACTAGATAAACATGAGAAATGTCCTAGCAAAATTAATATAATTAACATTAAGTTGATGAAGTAAACATTTCAACAAGTAGCATTAGAGAGCTCACTACACGTAACCCAGCAGGCCAACAAAACCTTTCTGCTAGTCCTCCTGCTCTGAACTTGTGGCTTTGCAATTAAATTTATGAGTACATGTATTTTCATTTATAATAAAAACAGAATAGACCACTCTAAGGGTCTAAGGGCACCACATTGAATCCTTTCCTTGCATGCCTCTTATTGTAGTTATAGCTATGATTATAATTACAATTTGTGTCTCAGAACACAGAATGAATTTGTAGTTTCAAACTACAGACCAAAGGTACCTATATTTCCCTCCAAAAATGGCTCTACAGAGCCTATTGTTCCGTAGAAGAGTAAGAAAATCTCTATGGTTCTATTACATTTCAATATCTCTATAACCAATATATATAAAGAGGAAACAAATACTATAATAATTAAAACATTTGACATGAGGTAAAATAGGTGTGTGTACATTAGGAATGTAGGGAAACAACAAAAACTAGTTTGATCCAACTTGCTGCTCATTGGAATATAAATTTTTATACCCTTATAATACCCTGAAATAAAATAAAATAAAATCCTAATATATGCCTGCAATGTTTATATTTTGTGTGTATATATATTTAGAGAGAGAGAGAATAAACTACTATGCATAAAACATCCAATATTACAGAAGTTACATCAAGTAAAATACATGATGTAATAGGGTTCCATCATGTATTTAATTTATCGATATCATGATGGTGAGGAAGCTTAAGCCACATCAATTTTATTTTATTACATTACCTAATTACTGATAGTAACTAGCCAAAGACAGTGAAAACAGAATAAAAAAGTGAAAAATATAATACATAGTACCAATGAAGAAAGTTAGAGAATCCAAAGCAATTTAGCCTAAAACAAGGACAGAGATGATTTTTTTTTTTTTTTTTTGAGACAGAGTCTCACTGTGTTGCCTGGGCTAGAGTGCCGTGGCATCATCCTAGCTCACAGCAACCTCAAACTCCGGGGCTCAAACGATCCTCCTACCTCAGCCTCCCAAGCAGCTGGGACTACAGGCATGCACCACTATGCCCGGCTAATTTTTTCTATATATTTTTAGTTGTCCAATTAATTTCTTTCTAATTTTAGTAGAGACGGGGTCTCGCTCTTGCTCAGGCTGGTCTTGAACTCCTGAGCTCAAACAATCTGCCTGCCTCGGCCTCCCAGAGTGCTAGGATTACAGGCGAGAGCCACAGCGCCCGGCCTACCTTTTCTTAAAATTAAAAAAAAACACCTAGATTATAAAAACATTTTGGTTCATGTAATATTTTGGAACACCTAGAGGGTAGATTAGACAGGCTCTAAGATCCCTTCCAGCTCCCACTCTTTCAGACAGATCACGTAATGGAAAAAGTAACGATGGCGGCAGAGCAGCCCGGGCCACTTACCACCCTCTTCACACCCACTGTTAAGAATGAGATTGGACAGAAATGCACAGTAGAGAAACAGCTGTTGCCAGGGCTGCCTAGCCTGGAAAGATGCTTTATTTTAAGTAGTACAATATTCCATGGCAAACTGGAAGCTCAGTTCCTGGAACCTTAAAGCTCCCCTTGGAAAATTCAGTTTAGGAGAATGTGAATCTTTTTTTTTTTTTTTGGAGACAGAGTCTCACTCAGTCTGTCGCTCCAGCTAGAGTGCAGTGGTGTCATCATGGCTCACTGAAACCTCAAATTCCTGGGCTCAAGTGATCCTTCTGCCTCAGCCTCCCAGGTAGCTGGGACAACAGGCATGTGCTACTGTGCCCAGCCTAGTTTGGCAGAATCTTAAATCTGTCTAATTCACTCTAGGTCTCTCTCCCATCACCAATCCACCCTTCCAAAAAAAGTACTCAAGCAACTAAAGTACCTTATTTGACTTGTACATCAGAATGAGCTTGCTTTGTCAGTTCCATAGAAAAAGGGTCACCCTCTTTGATCTTCCCTACCTGAAGACCAGGCCAGTAGGCCTCCAAGGACTGGAAGACCGGCATGGACACAGTCCCCTTGTACATCTGCACCCACAGGTACCAGTCATCGAAGTGGGTGTAATTCCGAATGGCTTTGTTGTACTCTGCAGTGGAGAGATAGGATAACGGACACATGAATGATCAGGGAGACAAAAGGCAGGCCTTGACAGCAGAAGCAAAGACTTACACTTTTGAAAGATCATCCTATGAAGGCCTAGCCTCAAAGCAGACTAGGATGCAATGAGGCAAGCAGATGAAAGGAGTAGGGGTTCTATAATCAAACTTCCAGGCCCAAATTCCAGCCCTGGCTTTACAATTTGCTAGCTGTGACGCAGAGCAAGTTTTTCCCCCTAAGCCTCAGTCCTATTATCTGTCAAATGGGGAAAGTAATGTTATATCTCTTGTGAGATTGTTCAGTTATTTATTTATTCAACAAATGTTTGCTGAGCACCTACCAGATGCCAGGCACCTGAGGTGGTAAACAAGACAAAATCTAGCCCTCATAAAGCTTACATTCTAGTAGGAACTGGAATTTATACTTCATACCTCTTCCCTAAATTGTAAATCCATGAGGCCCAGGACTTTGTTTAGTTCATTCCAGAATCCATAATGCATAATAAATATGCACAAAAAATATTACCTGAATAAAAAAAGTACAAAATACACATGCAAATAAATAAGATAATCTTACATAGTGTTGTAAGGATTAAATGAAACACAGTGTTTGGCATATCAATGGTATTAAATAAATATTTGTTGAATAAATGAATAGCACAGTAGTCCCCCTTATTCTCGGGGGATATATTCCAAGACCCACAGTGGATGTCTGAAACCCTGATTAGTACTGAACTCTATGTATACCATCATGCACCACATAACATGTTGGTCAACAAGAAACTGCATAGATGACGGTGGTCCTATATGATTATAACAGAGCTGAAAAATCCTATGCCTAGTGATGTCATAGCTGTTGTAACTTCATAGCGCAATTCGTTACTCACATGTCTGTGGTGATGCTTGTGTAAACAAACCTACTGCCCTGCCAGTCATATAACAGTATAGCATCTATGATTATGTACAGTATGTAATACTTGATAATGATAATATAAAGCTATATTACTGGTTTATGGGTTTTTTTTTTACTACACAAGACTTTTTATTGTTATTTTGGAGTGTACCCTTTCTATTTATTTAAAAAACAAAAGTTAACTGTGAAACAACCGTAGGAAGGAGGCATTCCAGAAGAAGCATTGTTATCATAGGAGATGACAGCTCTGTGCATGCCCCTGAAGACCTTCCAGAGGGCTAAGATGTGGAGGTAGAAGACAGTGATATTGATGAACCTGACCCTGTGTAGGCCCAGGCTGATGTGCGTATTTGTGTCTTACTTTTTAACAAAAAAGTTTAAAAGGTAAAAAAATAAAAAATTTAAATAGAAAAAGGCTTACAGAATAAGAGTATAAAGAAAATATTTTTGTATAGCTATACAACGTGTTTGTGCTTCAAGCTAAGTGCTATTACAAAAGAGTCAAAAAGTTTAAAAAAAATTAAATAGGTTATAAAGTAAAAAAGTTACAGTAAGCTAACGTTAATTTATTAGGGAAGAAAGAAAAATACTTTTTAATAAATTTAGTATAGCCTCAGTGTGCAGGGTTTACAAAGTCTACAGTAGTGTACAGTAATGTCCTAGGCCTAGGACTTTAGGTGAATACTCACCGCTCACTCACTGACTCACCCAGAGCAACTTCAGTCCTGCAAACCTCATTCGTGGTAAGTGCCCTATATAGGTGCACCATTTTTTATCTTTTATATTGTATTTTTACTGTCCCTTTTCTATGTTTAGATATGTCTAGACATACAAATACTGACCATCGTGTTATAATTGCCAACAGTAGTCAGCACAGTACACGCCGTACAGGTCTGTAGCCTAGGAGCCACAGGATACAGCCCAGGTGTGTGGTAGGCTATGCCATCTAGGTTTGTGTATGTGCACCCCATGGTATTCACACAAGGATGAAATTGCCTAACACTGCATTTATCAGAACGTATCCCTGTCGTTAAGCAACACATGACTGTACCGTCTTTTCCTATATATACATACCTATGATAAAGAGTAATGTATAAATTAGGCATAGTAAGAGATTAACAATAATAGTTAATAATAAAATAGAAAAACTATATAACAACATACTGTGATAAAAGTTATGTGGATGTGGTCTCTCTCTCTCTCTCCCTTTCGAAGTATCTCATTGGACTATACTCAGTTATTTTTGGACCTTGGTTGCCTGCAGGTAACTGAAACCATGGAAAGTGACACTGCAGATAAGGGGGACTACTGTAGCCATAACTACAGTCATCATTTGGTGCCCAGAAATTCCTCAGTATTGCTAGTGTCTAAGGGCCTGGCGGGTAAGATGCATTTATCCAACAGGCATTACTCTCTTGCCTACCTCGGGCAAAGCACTGTGGGGATTACAAGGATGAACGAGGCATGGATTCTGCACTCATTTCATAAACCTGTAACTGTTGATGACAGCTGACTGCAGGAAAGATGCTGAAGGCTCTAAATTCTGAGGAAGGATCAAGCTACTTCCTGGGCATGGTGACATTCAATGGGGCTTTGAAGGGTGAATAGAATTTGGACACAGGAAAACAGGTATCATAGGCAAAGAAAACACCACGTGCAAGGGCCAGGAGATAAGAAATCCAGAGCCACACACAGGGAGGCTCCTACAGGAAGGCATGGAGATGTACAGCAGGCAGCAAGTGGGCAGTGTATGTCTATAATGGCTTTGAATGCAGACCCAGGCATTCAGAATTGATTCTGTAGACAATTGGGAGCCATCGAAAGTTTATAAACAAACTACACATCAACAGCAAAACTCACGGGGACAGCCCCCTTACCCTACCCTTTTTACCTAGGAACATAGCCATGAGCTTCTTATCCTGAAGCAGGATGGCTCCTTTCACCAGGTACTCAAAGTAGGAATCCACACCAGCCCCGATGCCTGCGTCCTGGGCCACCCACTTGCCAGTGAGCACATCGATGTGGTTGCCGACCTAGGAGAGAGAAACATTGTCCCCAGGGAGGGCTCAAGGCCAAAGAAGGATCTACCCACCCCCCGACTGCCCGGTGAGATGCAAAGCAGCCTCCCCAGTGCTTCTTGGGAATCCTACAGGTGATGGGAGGGAGGGGACAAGGCCGATCATGGCCAGCCTTCCTGTGTATCTGTGCAGTAGACACACACTCATGCACATTTATGAGGACTTAATTATACATGCTGGGCAAAAAATGGAAAAGAAAAATGATTTGGAGTGTTTATGTCCTGCCTAGAATGAGTGTGAAACGGGACATGAGAATTTGCTGTTTTGACAATCTGTCTCAGACCTCTCAGCATGTGATTTCAGTATCTAAAGAAACAAGACAAACTTTACATATTTCCATAAATTAACTCAGGAAGGACACCCAAGACACTAATAGAGTGGTTGCTTCTAAGAAGAGGAACTGGATAGCTGGGGGGACAGGGGCCAAAGGGGACTTCACCAATGTCACTGAGTCCTTTTTATGTATCCTTTGACTTTTGAACCATGTGACAGTAATGCCTTTTCTTTTTTTTTTTTTTTTGAGACAGAGTCTCACTGTGTTGCCCTGGCTAGAGTGCCATGGCGTCAGCCTAGCTCACAGCAACCTTAAACTCCTGGGCTCAGGCGATCCTCCTGCCTCAGCCTCCCGAGTAGCTGGGACTACAGGCATGCGCCACCATGCCCAGCTAATTTTTTCTATATATATTTTTAGTTGTCCAATTAATTTCTTCATATTTTTAGTAGAGACGGGGTCTCGCTCTTGCTGAGCCTGGTTTCGAACTCCTGAGCTCAAACAATCCGCCCGCCTCGGCCTCCCAGAGAGCTAGGATTACAGGCGTGAGCCACCGCACCCGGCCGGTAATGCCTTTTTAAAATAAATTTTTAAAGATTTAAATGAAGAGATGTATTTTTCATGTAACTTAGACCCTCATGGAAGCTGATAACTTCATCTGGTACTCAAAGAAATAGCTCATTGTTCTGTGTTAACACCCTCAGCAAGGAAGACTGAAAGTAGTTGATTTGGAAGGTGAGTCCCTAGAAACACCACTGAAGGAGGGGGAAAGTGAGGAAGGAAAGGGAAATCAGCTCATAAGCAGTGTGTGATCAAGCCAGTATCCACTGTGGGAACTGGAGTTCAATCCTGTTGGTGAGTGCTGGGATTCGGTGTAGACCATGAGCCTCAGAATGATGCCACTTAAGGGGTGGGGAACTGCAACATTTACCCACAAACTGCCATCAGTATCTGTCACCGGTTGACAACTGCTCATGGGTAGCATTAAGTCCTGACTTCCAGCCAAAAGCAAGCAGACCAAGAAGGCTCCAGGCACCAGAGAAGGCCCACAGGCAAAGAGGCACAGGTGACAGCCGTCGGAAGATGGGCCAGTTGCATGGGAATGATAAAGGTTGAGAGGGTATGGGCAGGGCACCAACAGAGTCAACTCTGGTTCCAGTGCTGGAGGAAAACCTGCCTGTGTTGGCATTACTCAGGGAGTTACTATAGTTCTCCAGAGTGAACCTTCTTAAGGAATCTGCAAGGATTCCTCCCACAAGCTTCACTTTTTTTTTTTTTTTTTTTTGAGACAGAGTCTCACTCTCTTGCCTTGGCTAGTGTGAGTGCCGTAGCATTAGCCTAGCTCACAGCAACCTTAAACTCCTGGGCTCAGAGTGATCCTACTGCCTCAGCCCCCCGAGTAGCTGGGACTACAGGCATGCGCCACCATGCCCAGCTAATCTTTTTTCTATATATTTTTAGTTGTCC